>CAUYSK010007129.1:0-53396 GCA_963575035.1 Avahi laniger | reverse complement strand
TTTTTTCTATATATTTTTAGCTGTCCAATTAATTTCTTTCTATTTTTGGTAGAGACGGCGTCTCGCTCTTGCTCAGGCTGGTTTAGAACTCCTGAGCTCAAACGATCTGCCCGCCTCAGCCTCCCAGAGTGCTAGGATTACAGGCGTGAGCCACCGTGCCCGGCCTTCTACTTCTTTAATAGAAAAGATTTCCACCATCTATTTTATTTTGCAAAAATAGGAACATTTGGTAGGGGAATTTCTACTTTAGGAAATTGGTTATTTCCACTCTAGTGGTTTTTTTTATTTTTATTTCAGTATATTATGGGGGTACAGATGTTTAGGTTGCAAATGTTGCCCTTCCCCCCACTCTAGTTTTGATACAGCAATACTTTAATTTAAAAAACAGTAATATGAGTTAAACTACCTGTTTAACTTCATAAAAATAGAAATATGCATTTAAATGAATCAGTTATAGAAAATACAATTAAAAATATGATTTTAGTCCTAGATTATAATGGTCACTTATATAAACAGTAATTTTATCTGTATATGTGGGTGATTCTATAATGTCACATACAGAGTTCTTACAGAATTTGTAATGCTTATTTATTCAGTGTAATTTACTAAAATACTTATAAGAGGTATTGGTTGGAATTAAGTTAAAAGCATAGTGCTATATCCTCAAAATAATTTCAGATGTCTGCTTATTACAAGGTGAATACTAATATTAGGTAGGAGAAAAACAATCAAAACAAAAACTTTCTGAGATTTTCCATAGTCATTTTTCATACTTGCATTCATTTGAAAATTTTGCTGCAAGATATTTTTTAGTATGTTATGGATACAAGTTCACTAAGAACTTTAGCATTGTCCAAATGAATTAGGCTTTTAGTGGCATATTGCAATTTGGAATTATAATTTCCTTCAGCCCCTACTGATGCTAAATGTGTACAAGTAATATTAGTCACTTTTCACATGTTTTGCTTCAAGGGAAAGAGTTAAATTTAGTAAAGTTCTCTGGCAAATTTTTTAAAAAACTGTACTACTTTTAAGAAAAATATTTTAGTGATATTGTCAGTCTCTATGGTACCTGGGCTTCTAAAGAAACAGCAGAGATACTTCATACTTGGCTTTGAGACAACGGCCAACAGTACCTCAGAAAATTCTCAAATAAGCCCCCCAGCAAAAATAGACCAGAAGAAGCAATGGCAGAGCAGGCAGGAAGGCCAGTACCTTCTCCCCACAACGAAGCTGCCGACAGAGAAAGAATCTGTAGAAAAGAGGTTCTTTACTTGGGGTCTAGGAATCTCTAGAGGAGACCCATGGATGCCCTTCAAAGGATCTGAGAAGCCAATGATATTGTTAGGAAGACATTTTGTGTATAATTTTCCAGAAAAAGAGCCTATGCCTCTCACATATTTTCAAAAACATCTGTTAGCTGAGCAAGGTTATAACTACTGATCTAGAAACTGGACAGATTGCTGTATTGTCTTAACTTCATTTTATTTTTTAATATTTTGAACATTTTTATTTATTTATTTTTAATTGACAAATAAAAATTGTATATATTTATTGTGTACCATATATCATTTTGAAATATGTATATCTTGTTCAATGGATAAATTAAGTTAAATAACATGTTACCTCGCATAGTTCTATTTTGTGGTTAAAACACTTAAAATCTAATCTCTCGGCAATTTTTGAGAATACGATACATTGTTATTAACTATAGTCACCATGTTGTACAATATTCCATTTAATTCCACCTAATTTCATTTTAAAACAGGTGGATTTTCTTATTACATGTGTAATAGAAATAATAAATCTACGTCCATTAGGAGTTAAATAACTTGGCTGTGACCATATAACCAGGTAATTGAAGGAATTCATACTCCCTAAGATTAAGGTAGCCTATTTAGCAATATTTAACAGTGGGGTTTTGAGCTTTATATTTATTTGTTTCCAGTATCTCTGAAATTAGAAATTTTTTGTATTTTATTGAAAGAAGTTAAAATTCATATATATATGTATATATACTTATGCTTAAAACAATGAAACTATCAAGAAAAATTATCCTGATAGAAGTATTTAACCGACTAGATTGCAGTGGACTCTTTTTTTGTGTTTTGAGAGATAGAACATTATCATGTGAGTGAGTCATGACCCACTTAATATATGAAATGTGAACTTTAGAAAATAAAGCAAACTAAAAATTCTAGTCCCATCATTAATTTAAAATTTAACATGTTAGTTTTCATCAAATCCTGTTCAAATGTTAAAAAAAAAAAGCTTACACAAAGAAACAAAAAATAAGGGTATCTACTCTGTTCTTAGTGCTCATCTGCTTTTTTAATCCTTTTGTGAAAGACTAACTTTTTTTTAACAAGTTATGTCTCTCTGATCACTATCTTGTACACAGAAATTATTCTGTGAGTCAGTCTCTGGAGGGATTCTGGTAATTCATTCACAGTTCTATTCGTTTGCCCACTTGGGAAATATCTAGCACATAAATCCTTTCTGCAGGATAATTCACACAAAAAAAATATTCAAAGAATGAATGTTCTTAAACGTCATTGGCTGTGCTAGTAATTATTAGATCGCTGACACTTCAAGATAATAGGAAACACAATGGGACATATTATGAATGTAACTGTCAATCTAGATCCAAATCCCTGTGACTACTTCCTTCCTCTAGTCAATTAATTACTAAATTGCATGTCATTTGCTCTTCAAAGAAAAATTATAAACACTTTCTTGGTGTAGCTTCATTTGTACAAAAGAGGGCATAAGTAATCAGTCTTGCGTATCTTTTGGGGGAAAAAGAGTGACTTATGAGTGAGAGGAGCAGAGAGGAAGACTAGAGATTTCTATCATTTTTTCAGAATGACTTGGCACATGGCATCTGGGTGAGGTCATTAAACTCTGGGAGTCTCAGCTGCTCTGTCTGAAATAATAAGGCTGACACCACCGAGTGACCATCACCACTCCAAAAGGAGTGGTGAGGGTTAATGAGCTAACGTTATTGGAGCATAGTGTACTTCTCTGAGGAACTGACCTGAAAATTACATAATATTATTGGTATCTAATCAGTTACGTCTTCTCCCTTATGGAAATTTCTATGGAACTCAAAGGAGGGTAAGACAGACGCACTCTAAAAGAATAAAAGACTAACATAATTTCAGACTATAAATTCAGAAATTATCAAGACAATGTGGTAGTAGCTATATATGGCCACAAATTCAAGGAGAGGAATAATATTCTTGGATATATTTAGTACCTGTGTGTGACTAATTTTTTTTCAAATTTTCTACATCTTAAACTTGCAAAACAATTTTATTGAAATAGAAATAAAGGGTTAATGTTGATATAAAAATATTGACTAAATATTTTGCAGGGATGGGCCATGTGATTATATAATGAATACAAAAAGATCAATATTTGAGGAAAAAGCAAACCAAACTTTATCATTTAAAAATTCTTCCAAGAATCACACCTGAAATGAAGTGTGGAAATAAATTAGTATATTCTAGCATATGTTAAACAATGTTCTATGTTTACACAAAATCCAATGAATTAAATGTTGGAGGCATATTATGAATCAGAATGGTTGAATGGTAATTTACTTTCATGTAGGTCAATATACTTGTTTATGAAACATGTCCAAGTAGGAGAGGAAAATAAAGTTCTTCACTCTTATAGAAGAAATTTGGAAATGACACAAGACTAATTAAAGTTCTCTGAGTAGATACAAACTTTTATGCTGAATTCAAAGAGAAGTCTATTTAGCAACATTTCACAGAGATATATAAAGTGAGAAAAATGAGATTAGAAGACCAAAGATACCCATGTTTAATCCTAGCTGCGTTAATTGCAAGTTGTGTAGTGATGGGCAAAACACTCAGCCTATATGTCGTATCTATAGCTATATCTAGTACAAGGTGTTAATGATATTTTCTTGACAAGACTGTTCTCAAAATCAGAAAGGAGTATACGAAATGCCTAATAGTGCTTAGTAAGTGGTGACTGTCCTTCTGAGGTAATCCTTTTGATATGCATAATGTCTACCAGTGAACCCCAACCTTTTTGGCACCAAGGACCAGTTTCATGGAAGACAATTTTTCCAGGGACGGATGATGGAGGTAGCGGGGGGTTAGGGGGGAGGTGGAGCTCGGGCAGTGATGTGAGCCATGGGGAGCAGCTGCAAATATAGATGAAACTTTGCTCACCTGCAGCTCACCTCCTGCTGTGCAGCCCGGTTCCTAAGTTTCATGGAAGACAATTTTTCCACGGACAGAGACAGGGTGGTGGTGGGCAGAGCTCAGGCAGTGTGCAGCCTGATTCCTAACAGGCCTAACAGGGTACCAGGCTGTGGCCCAGGGGTTGGGGACTGCAGTAGTAGACCGTATACTAAATTTAGTTTGAAATCGTTGGTATACTTTGAATGGGAAAACCATTAGGAATCTGAAACTTTGGGAAAAGTTTTACAACTAAATCACCAGTATTCCTTAAATTGTTTACTAGTGTTTTACTGTTTCACAATTTATCATTCTAATCACAATGATCTTTAAAATATGCAGTGATGACAACTCACGAATTCATTTCATACCCAAATTTTATCCCTTCATTCTTAAAAAAGATTGTTCTATCACTGTACTTAGCATGCAGACCTAAGAGAAAGAAAAAGGAGCACAAAGAAATACATAAAACATTAAGGAATACACACCTCCCATTTAATAATCATTTCCTTGGGTTGAGAGGCTTGAACTCTTATGTTTTGTGGGTTCTTGTCTGGAGCTGAAAAATTACAAGCAGTGACATTATTTTTCCCACTGTATGGTAACCCATGGGTAAATCATTATATCATACTCCCCCAAAATAAGATATTTAAATAACTTTGATTATACTTATTAGTTTCTATCTGGTTTAGTTCCTAAAAAAAATTTAATGCAGCTTTTAAATATATATATGTATATATATACACACACATGTTTTACTTAAGGGAGTAAAATAGTGTTCTTGGAGTGATATAATTATTATCCAATGAAGAGTAGATGGTTTACTAAATATGTATTAATTTTAAACCTGCATTTTAAATTTTTAAACCTCCTTTCTAATTCTAAATCTACTTTTTAAATATGTTTTAATTTTAAACCTGCTTTCCTTTTTCTATTAGAATTGTCATTAGAAATATATGTTGCGAATATTTGCCTGTAGGAGAATAAAATTGAACACTGTGTATTAATAGGAACAGTCAAGTTTTAGTGACATCAAATAGAAAAGAACACATAATATGGCCATCCATGTATTCAGATGGGTCCATTTTATTAGCAGTAGCCCCGTACGCAGTTTAGCACAAAGTCTGACATACACTACAATCACACAAATACCTGATTCAGTTATTACCTCAACTTACTTTTTCTCAGTCCAAAAGGAGAATTATATCCTAGTGTACTTATTTCATCCAAGGGCAGAAAAATTACCATGCTAGACTACATTTATGACCACTGTCAATTCAGTGACACAAATTTTAACACTGTCACTCTTGAGATTTAAAAAAAAAAAAAAGCATCTTGGGAATTTGGATAGATTTCAAATATAAAAATATACTAAACATATAAAAATTAATGGTGTTAAATATATTGAAAATTTAATTGAGCGCCTATAGTGAGTCAAGTTTTATTTCAGAAAGTTGAATCTTTGAGTTTCCTATATACTGAACTCTAATGTAGAATTTACTTGATGGTATCTGATCTAGACTTGATATTTAGCCATCAGAAATTACTCAGTATAATGTTTTCTCATATGTCACCCACCTAATTCCCTGCTTTCTTGCCTGTGAAATACTTCTGAAACTGATGTACTTTGAGTATTTTGTGGTGTTAGTTTACAGAACTGTTCAAGCTATTTGGAGAAGTCTAAAGTTCTACACTACTCTATTAATCCTTTTTTTGTTTTTGAGATGTTCAAAGACGGGGCCAGACTGAAATATTTTGTTAGAAACGTGCTGTGAGAAGCTGCATACCTGCTGGTGGTGTTTCATGGTGGTCCGATGGCCGGCTGGGTTGACTTCTCCCTACTTCGTTCACGGCTATGACCCTGAACTGGTATCTCACATATGGAGCCAAAGGTAACATCACTGTTGTTTCTTTTCCTTGGACTCTAGTCAATTCCTCCCACCTTCCTGGTTCTTCTTTGTTTCCTTCAAATTCAACAATATACTCTGGCAGTAGGGACATGTGAAAAACATTAGAATGTATTGAGTATGCTTAAGTTATACTAAAATTTATACATGATATTAAAAATTTATAAGGACATTTTAAGAAGGATAATCTACTAAGGGTGGTTAAAAATGGCTTCAATATTAATTCTAACTCTGTAGGGTAAGGAAAATAAATAGTCATTTCAAGACTTCCTACCGCTAATATTGCTATTGTGGTCATCTCCAGCCTCCCAGGTCAGCCGAACACTCCTGTTCTGTCTTTCAGACAAATGAAGACTTTTTGGTGGATCCGGAACATCTAATTAATAAGAAAAAATAAAGGTAAGGAAAATGCAGATCTTTGCCTTTGTTTACCTAATTCTCTCACTCCAACACATTGCCAGCCACCCTTCCTCTCTGGGTCCATCTCCACTCTCGGTTGTTCATATCTCACCAGCCCCTGAGGTTCTATTTCCAGTGAAGCTTCCTTCACAACTATTCTCATAATAGACCATGTTATCTCCCTCTTCTCTGATTACAGTTCTCTAAGGGTTACTCTTGGCCAGGGGCTGGGCCCAGGAATCTGCATCTGCAAACAATTTTCCTACATGATGATTATGCACACTCAGGTTTGAGAAACATGATGTATCTCAAATAGATTGCTTATTTTATTCCAGCTCATACATATTTATATGCCTAATGTATCTCCTGTGTGTTACTAAAAAGACCTTCAAGAGGAAGGACCATATTTTAATCTTTGAATTGTCACAGTATCTTGCCCATAAATGTTTTGTGACTAAATGAATAAGTGAAAAATATATTATCACTTCAATCATGCATATAATTACCAGATTAAAGCAATAAAAATTAGATCTTATAGTAATAGAATAATAAGATGGAGAATATAAGCTCTGCCTTTCTTTTCTGCAACTGTGTTGGATTTTTGTTAATATTGTTACCTATAGCAATAAATTTTTAATATATTAATAATAAAGCAACTTATATACTCTCTTGACTTAGAGTACTGAAAAAGAGTAGCAAAGCAGCTCATATTGGAAGAGGGAAATGTGGCACTGATAAATGTTGTTACAGAAATTGGAAAATTGAGTAGGTGATGACAAATTTTAGAGTGTTAAAGAACATGGAAATTTCTGGTACTTTTAACATAAAGCAACAGTAAAAAGAAATCTTATCTCTAATGGTCTTTACTCCCACAAATTTGATTTGAATTCTCTCAAGTATTGAAAGACATTTATCTTTTCCCAGAGGAGATAATGAGGGTATTATCTAATGCGGCCTTTCAAGGGGCTCTTTCTTCTCCAAGTGGAAAGCATCAGCATTGCTCCTGTTGAATACTTGCCGATTGTTGAAAATTCACACTGACAAAATGCAGTTCATGAATGTGTCCAAACTTTAGGGCGTTAAATAAGAAGTATTTCTTCAATGGTTTTCAGACTCTCTGAGCTCAGAGACCTTGTCTCTCTTCATTACTTACTAAGAGTCCACTGATTTCTGAAGCTTCCTGAAATAACCGAGGCTGCATGCTGCATATGGGATTAAAATCTGTTTCCTCTAAGAATCATATGGAGCTAAAATTGATGAACTTGCAATTGACAGTTTAAAAAATGATATTCTTAAAAGCATGTCTGTGCCAAGGCATTTGAAAACAACTTCTGAATGAAGCGGGTCCAGTATATGCTTTTAAAAACCGTTTTCCAGGGGGAAAAAGAAGTCTTTTAGAAACCACCTATGTGTCTACAGTCATTCATTATTGTCAGTTGTTGAGATACGCTTTTGTAAACCAGAGGTTGGTCTAAAAATTGAGAATGCAAATTCAAAGAAGTGGTTAAAAAAAATGCAGCCCATCTCATAGAATAGTCCTCGAAAATTATTTTTATTTTTATTCTAAAAAATTTGGTAGATTATTTCATACCTAAACAGTATATATAATCATAGCCACTATTTATGTAAAATTAACAAAATTTAATGGTTCTAGAAAATGACAGCCTTATAACAAGAATGAAAGAATAAAATCTCAATTTTTTTTAAGTAAATTAAGAAAGCGAACACCAAGTAGAAGGGAATGCAAGCCCCTTGGTGCCTGCCATCGCTCAAAATATTTAGGGGCAAAGTCTGTGGGTGCTGACACTTACCCCTATATTCTATGGGCCTGGGATAAATTCCAGTTTATCCGAAGCTCAACTATTTTATCTGCTGAATTACTGTCGGAACAACGACTAGTGGATTGAACCTTTCTGTTTGTAACAACCCTGAGAAAGCTCAAATACGTATTTCCAAAGGTCCAATCTTGCTGAGCCAAGTCCACAAGTCCACACCTTCCACAACCTGGGAACTGTTCTTATGTTTTTTTAGAACCTAACCTGGTGGCCATTTGCTTCACTTCAGAGATCCAGCCTGTTTGTCCATTTTTCATCAGTCTGCCTCAGAAGAGACTGGATTTTTTCATTGGTCTGTATCTCCACACCCCTAGCTAGCAACCTATCTGTGGCCCCAGCAACCAGAGTGCTAAAGATGCAAAGGCCCGTTAACAACAGTGATTAGTCTACATATAATAAAAAAATGTAGGCAAAACCAGACACTTCTAAGGAACATCAGTCAACTAAAGGGAAGACTAAATGGTGCCCACTGAAACAGAATAAATGGTAAATGGAAAAATGTCTGTAGCCATCAGGGTCACCGCAAAAAAATTACTAAATAATAGCGCACACCATTTAGGATATTTCTAAAATTTTTAATAAAAGTTCTTAAAAAGGTGTGGCCAGGATATCCAGGGGATTGGGTGGGGGAGCAGGGACTTGAAATACTGGTGATAGGGTAGCAGTTAGTAGAATCCCATCCGAAGGAACTGCGTGGAGAAAGCCCTTCTGAGGAAGCTATGACTTTGGCTTTCCTGCAGGGAGGGAATAAGGAGAATTAACAACCCACCCACCCTCTGTCACCCCGAAGGTTCCCCACTCTCTGAACCAAATGAAAGCTAGAGGGTAAGTGGTTTTTTGACGTTGTCCTTACAAGCCAAGTTTCTAGGTCAAAGAGCTGGTAGAGGGTGAATCTGGAAGGGAAACTGGAAAACATCCAGCAGATGGTCTAAGAGCTTTAAACATTGGTGATTTCAGGGGTAATTGCATTGATTACACTAGTGGAGCACGCACACTGTTTTCTAATGAGCATCATCATCTAAAAAAAAAAATCAAATGCATTCTTTTGCAGAACGCTAAAAGTCCCTCTCCACCTTTCCTGCAATCCAGAAATCTCAGTCTGTGCCTCTGTTTTAGAGTATGACCCCTGTCCAGCCATCTCTGGACCCTCACCTGGACCCCTTCACTCTAGCCCACCTTCATTCCTCAGCCCCATTTCTCTGCACACCAGGAAAGCATAGCTCAAAAGCACTAGGAACTCGAGCATGCTTTATTTTTCTTTAGGCTGATAGCACCGCTTACCTCCTACTGCTATTGGCAACCTTACCCATGTAGGGAAGAGAAATTAAGCATTAATTAATTTCTTTTATATGAGAAGAGGAGAGAGCATTTGAAAGTGGTGTTACTTTTTAAACGAAAAATTCAAGCTAACGGTATATATGCAGAGGCTCAAATGAGCATTGGCTTTATTGCCTAGGAAAAATGGAATTCAATCAGCAATGGAGACAAAAAGAATAGAGATTTCTTGCTAGTGAGTGCACTTACCAAGGACAGTTACTTGAGTAATATCAGCAACGCTATCGAGAGCAGTTTGAGCTAAACAGGAGTAAATACCTTGGTCCTCTAAAGTCACATTAGATATGGTCAGATTAGCCCCGTCAATAATTATCCTACCAGAAAAAAAAAGTGAGTATATGATTAGGATAAAAACAACAGAAACCACTGAAATGTACAATCCTTTCAAAAATGTATATTCCCCATGGAAAAGGATTAAAGGAAGAGTGAAAAAACAATTTCACATAATGCAAATTTGATTAGAGAATGCCACAGACGAAACCTGGAGATAAAGCATTATTCAAGCATATACGGATGTCTACATACCCACAAATGGGATCACATCTTTAGAAAGTTAGGAAAGCCACCGTCTGTGATGCATGGGTCAGTGATGGAACTGTGTGTTGCCTAGCATGTTTAAAGAGTGCACTATACCTTACAATAGCTAGGATATTTTTGAATAATTCTTAAGGTATGTTTAGGAAACCACCACATGGAAGCATCTGGGATGCTTCTTACAAAGGCAGATTTCTGAATCCCACTCCCATTCTGCAGGACCAGAATAGCTGAGATGGAGTCTGATAATCTCTATTGTTCACAAATTTCCTTTTTCTCCACCCCTTCACCTTCCAAGTAGAACACACATTAAAATCTGGTAACAGTTCAGGTGATGGATACCCTAAAAGCCCTGACTTCATCACTATGCAATCTACACAGCCAACGAAATTGCACATGTGCCCCATAAATTTGTTCAAATAAAAAGGAGAAAAGAAAATCTAACCATTAAACCGTGATTTATTTGAACAGTAGATGGCAGTCTAGTACTTCTTTTTGCAAATCATTTCAACCAGCTTTTTATAACATTTATTCTTTCTCAATTCGTAATAATGTTTACTACATGAAAATTGCTCCTTTACAAATTATACGTTTTAGCCTATACTTACGTATTGTCTACATAACTATTCAAATATTTTTTAAAGTTCCATTAAATTTAAAATATATTCACATCAATTACCATTTAGTTGAAATAAATTAATTAGTGTCATCTTTGTGGAGAGAAAGGGAGATTCTTGCATAATTGAGATTTTTAAATGTAAAACTCATATAAAATGCTATGACTTTTTTTTTTTTTGAGACAAAGTCTCACTCTGTTGCCCGGGCTAGAGTGCTGTGACATCAGCCTAGCTCACAGCAACTTTCAACTTCTGGGCTTAAACAATCCTTCTGCTTCAGCCTCTCGAGTAGCTGGTACTACAGGCATGTGTCCCACCATGCCCGGCTAATTTTTTCTATACATATTTTTAGTTGTTCAGCTAATTTTTTTCTATTTTTAGTAAAGATGGAGTCTCACTCTTGCTCAGGCTGGTCTGGAACTCCTGACCTTGAGCGATCCTCCGGCCTCGGCCTCCCAGAGTGCTAGGATTACAGGCGTGAGCCACCGCACCCAGCCATTGAATTTTGAATTATAGGAAATCACTTCAAATTTTAGTAAAATTACACCTGATTCTGCCTTTCTATCATAAACAAAGTCAGACTCTTACTCCTAAACCAATAATTGAACAATTTGCCAACCAGTATTACCTGGTGTTGCTAGTTGAGAATGTTACTCTAATGTTAGACATGTTGAAACTTTGACATAAATTAACTTCTCAGTTCGTGTCAGTTAAGTGTCCATTTGATATAATGTCAGAGCATTGCGTACACTGACAGTATTTGAGAAGTTCTTCCTTCTTAGGTGAAGTATTACAGTTTAATAACCTCTTAAAACAGGACTTTTATGCTCTGCACAAAGCTACTCATACTTGAGGGCCACTAGGAGCTGAAATCTTGCACCCTGGTATGGGCTGCTTCAGGCTAGAGTGTTATTAACTTTTGGGTAACTTATTGTTGTATTATGCTGTTTGTTTAATTGCATAAATGTGCCTCAGCTGTCTCAAATTAATCAAGGTCGAGTGACTCACTGGCTCTTGAAATTTGGTGGGCATGATGTGTCTTAGCAGCTTATTAAACATTTCATGCCCCAGCCTCAGGTTTCGAATCAGAAGATCTGCAGGTGGAACAAGGGCTGTTGCATTTGAACAAGAAGCCTAGGTAATTCTGTCACATGTCAAAATCTGACAACTATTTTTATTAGCAAGGACACGTTATATTGTGCTACAATAATGAACAGCTCCAAATTTTCTGTGTAAAACATTTGTTTATTTCTCTCATATTATGTTCCCATCACAGGTCAACTGGGTTCTGTTTAAAGAAGACCTGCCATTTCTCCTCTCATAGAAGCTGTTCTTTGGCTTCGTCTTCATACCTTGGGTTGCGTCCCAACCTTTTCCTGTTTGTTGTTCCTTAATCACCTCACCTGAGAAACCTATTGCCCTAAAATCTCCATCATCTGCAATACACAGCTTGCTGGTCCCTAATCCATGTTACCCTCCGCTGTTGTCTCAGCCCATTCCACCCGAGTAAGATCTGTGTTTCACTGGGGGCAACGTGACACAGTGGTTCTCTCTTCAGAGACCTCTGTTTGAGGCTCAGTTCCATTAATTATCATTTGCATAACCTTGAACAAAACGTTCATCCTAATTCACCTTATCTAAAAAATGGGGATAACAGCATTGTCTTTCTCCTTAGGAGAAGTAAATGAGGAAGAGCACATAAAGTGATTAGTGTATACAGCTTGGCATAGTATATGCTCAGAGAGTGTTACTAATAATATTAATCAACTTGATTTCGTTCATTTCTGGCTTATCGCTAATCACATTTCCCATGGTTGATATTTTCATGTCCCCAACTCCCATCCCTCCTGCCTCTCTGCCTCTTTGCTTGAACAAATTACCTCGGTTCCAAATTCGCCAGGAAGAGACTCTTCGCGATGCCTCCCTTATTATCATCTCATCTCCCCCAAACCCATGCATTTGCCACCATTTCCAAAGGGAAAAAGCAGCCCTTCCTGGATGCCAAGGATAGAACCTCCCACTGTGTTCTCGCACCCTGTCCTCCCACGTCCTCCCGGCCTGATATCAGTATACAGCACATCCTCCCCTGTACCACTGCGGTCTCCCCTGCAGAGATGGGTATAAATTTTTAGAATGGTTTCATATCCATGCTCCATTTCACTTTTCATAACCATAGTGTGTGGTCTATAGCCACCTGCAGGGTAGAAATGCAAAGGAAATCCCTTGGGGCCGCTTCAGCCTACCTAATGGAGTTGCTGTGAGGAGTAAGGAGGGACAGTGAGCATGGGAGGTACTAACACAACATGAGGTGCCCAGGGCATTTGATGGCCCAGAGTGGCAGTTCCCATACCTAAGCACACCCCTGCACAGGAAAGGTGACAGGAGAGAAGAGAAGGAGGAATTCTCACTTTTTGTTGTTCGCGATGTTCATTTGAGTAGAGATTGTTGGGTAAAAGCTTTTGTCTCTAGCCTAGTGATAAGGAGAAGATGTCCCAGAAGAAGGAGAGAAGCATGAGGTTACTGATTGTTCTCTACACATTTGGAAGATTCCTATGATCTCATCTCCCTGCTGTATTTCCATGTCTGATGCCTGCCCTTGGTGGCAGTCAGGACCAGCTAGCAACAGTCGCTCTCAGCCTTCCCCATTCCTGGGGCCTCTTCTGAGCTAAGGTTACTTTCCCTCACCCTCAACATTTCTTTAGGGAAAAGTGGAAGAACATCTGTGTCATTTGCCCAATCTAGCTGGATAGCCAGCATTTCATCAGAGTGTCAGCCGCAGTATCCTGCAGAAACTATAAAACTTGGCCACACAAAGAGGCCAACTGATGATTCTGGGGCAGAGCCTAAATTTGTATGTCACGTTGCCAACCAGGCATGGGTCTCTGATTCCCTTCTTGGTCATAGCCCAGAGGTCACATGGAAGACCCCGGATAATCAGGCAGTAGTGACAAAAGAGGAACAATCTAGGCAGATCTGAGCAGTTGACAGATCAACTGAGACCTAACATGAAGCTGAAGATCGCTGTTGCAGAGTGTAGCCTTTAGGTATGTATAATTAATCTCATCTTGTTCCAATGACAACTAGTTGCAACACATATACTGCCTTTTTGCAAATCTTTATATATGTACACAGGAAGGAGACGAGAGAACAAATCAAGTGCCAAGGCTGAGACCAAAGCCTTTGCATTAAGGTGGCACACACACAAATACCAACAGAGGCCTAGCAAGTAACAGGAATGAGACAGGTAGACTGGAGAAATGAGCAGTGAGAATCATAACAGTGAAAATGGACCGTGCACTTAGTATTTTCTAAGTGCTTGATATGTAATTGACAGTAACCCTATGGTGAAGGCACCTTTTCTATTTTGTAATCAAACTATGTTATAGAATGTAAAACTAAGGCACAGAGATGCCAAACAGCTTGTCCAAGGGCATAGACCCAGTAAGTGACAGAGCTGGGATTCAAACCCAGACCGCTGAGCTCCAGAGTCCGTGTTCTTCGTCATGACACCGTTGTTGTCTCACCCAAGGAGTGCACGTCCCACCTGAAGGCATTCAGACTTATTTTGCAGAGTGATGAATAATAAAACCTAACTGCACGTGAGACTTGGCTCCAAGATGTTCAAGTTTTAACCCTGTTTAGTAACAATGCAGAAGGAAGCAAACCTGACCTTCACATGTTTGAAAAGGTAGGCATTCAGTAAATATTGATTCTTTTCTCCTTCTTCGATGTACTTGATATTGTCTAGTGCTAATAAGCATCTGTTCACACTTTATTCTATATTCTCTCATATATTTTTTCTGTATTCTGTATATAGAGGTTGTAAAACTAGGAAATACATTTGCCAATACTTTCTTGCAGGAAGAATCCCAGGTATAATTTAGGTCTTGCCAGTGAGATAGACTCGCGTGAGATTGGAAATTAAAAGGGGACAGGGCATCACCTTCTCTGGGGCAGTGGGAGCGGATGGTGGCTCTGGCAGAATGAAAATGGTCAGTGGGTAGACTCACCAGTCGTACCCACGTGGGGGGGTGACTCTGAGACAGAAGCAGTTTCCAGATACCTGGACTGCAGTTGCAGTGCCGTGTGGTCATGAAACCAAAAGATTAGCATGCAGCCCCCTCTAGGCCTACCTCGTCCAGTCTTTTCTTGTAAGCACCCAATCTTCTGCAATAAATCTGCCTCACCTACCTACAATGGCTACATTTTCTATTAGTCAGTTTTTGAATTTTCATTCAGTATGAATACCTTTTAGAACTATTTTTTGAAATGCAAAGTGTTCGTCCCAAGAGAATATTAAGACATGTCGTGATAGATTACCTACCTGCCATCTTCTGTGCCATTGATTTCAAATGCTTCTCCATCTTTATTCCAGGACAACTTCAAACTGTCTTTCAAATGCGAGTCACATTTGCTTTCGCAATGTAATTCAAGCACGTGCAATTTGGGGATACGAGGATTCTTAGGAGAAATTCTAAGTTTTGTAGCATCTGTTTCGACCAAACAAAATGTTAGTTAGAACTGCAGAGGACAGCTTATTTCATTACTAAGTGCCTGCAATTTAATCAGCCAAAACTGTCAACATAATCATCAAATCCTCATGCAGTGTTTGTGCCACTATAATATCCTAACACCATATATCATTATTTTTCATGCAGACCTGGGCATCTGACAAAATTTAGGTGAAAGTATCAGTTAATAGTTTAGCAATTTCCTTCACTACTTCTTGGGCAAAGGGAATAAGCAAAGTGTGAGCAAACAAATGTCTCTAGACATCGAAAATAATATAATTTCTCTCTAGTGCTTCTGGATATGTAATCAAAGCACTGGGTTTTTTGTTGTTGTTGTTAAAAAAGGGACAATCCGTTGATTTTCTGTTAGCATGTTTATTATTAACTCAGAAACCTAAGGTTACATGTGAAAGACCATGCATGGATGAACTATCAAAATAAAGGTGAGAAATTAGAAAGTAAGCCGGTGAAGGTCGGGCCTCTGCGTGTTTTGTTACACTGCAGCGTCCCCAAAGCCTAGGAGAGAGCCTGCACACAGCATACACTCAGTACGCACTGGCTGAAGTTCTTGTGGGATGAGTTACAGTGAGCGAATTCACAATATTGACGATATGAAGCTCAAGGATTAATTAGTACCATGGCTGTCCTGAGAAACGTTTGCTTCATTGTGATTATTTCAATACATACAGTCCTTACTGTTTACGGCTTTATTAAAAGTAGGTATGCTTTCAATATGGTACTTGGCACTTGGAGACCCTCTCAGAGACCAAATTGCATAAGCTGACCTCCAATTCTATGATCATACTCTAATAATTGCTATCTACATGTTTCTCAAGAAACTGATTAAAAACTGAAAGTGTTAATAAAATTACTTGTTATCCCAGGCATGAAACTTGAAGAGATCATTAAACTGACTGAACTTTAAGTGGACATCCTATTCTTAAACATCCTATTCTTAATTCTACATTTAAAGTCAGAAATCCATTTAATAACAATAGGTACCCTTTAATAAGCATTTCTCTATTTACCAGGACTCTGCTGAGAAGCTCACGTTCATTGCAGCATTTTATAATTATAACATCTCTATGAATGTTAATATTCTCACCTTACAGAGCAGACAACTTAAGGCTAAAATGAAACTAAGTGACAAGACCGAGGTTTCCTAACTAGTAAGGGAATGAACCAGGATTTGAACCCAAATCTGGCCAATACCAAAGCTCATGCTTCCAATCACTATCCATTCTCATATTCAATTCCACTCTCTCCATTCCTGTTTTATATGTAAAAATTATGTCCTTAATCCTTCATTGATATGATTTATACATATGTTCCTTACATATAAAAGGGACCTGAGAGCACAGTGAAAGTTTATAAACTTGCCACTTCTCTGGCCACTAGCAGTTTTGAGGTCCACTCTGGGCCAAACACTGTGTCGGGCACTAGGAATGCAAAGGTTCACTTAGATTCCAGGCTTCACTCTCTTTGGCTCTGAACCTGGCTGAGTTGCTTAACCTTGATATATGTTTACTTTTTGAAATATAAAACAACCATCTTCATTGATTTCATAGGGCATCTTGAAAATTGTACATGACATGTGAAAATGCAGGAAGACATCAGAGATTAGTAGACATTGCAGGAGAATATTTGTGTACTTTAAAAATAGAGTGCATAGGTTGGCATGTTGGATAACTTTGGGCACAGAAAGAGGCAAATGCCATAAAATAATAAAAGAATGTAAGACAGAGAGAAGGAAAAAAGAAATGGAAAAAAGAAGGAAAGAAGAGTGTGCATGGTAAGAGAGAGAAAAAGAAATGTCAAGGCACCAGTTGAAAACAGATAAACAGATGATCAGAAGATCAAACAAATATGTACCCCTACATCTAGGCAGAGGTAGGGGGCAGGCCAAGATATTGAAATGACAGAAGAAACACTAATCCTCCCTACTATTACTGTAGAATCTTTCTGTTCTTTGTGTTTTCCTGAAAAGTATTCTCTGAGCAATGTTAAAATCAAAATTGTGAAGGCCGAAGGACTATTAATAGCTCCCAGGACTTTGTTCCAAAGAGAAAGAATAAAAAGTTGTTTAAGACTCAGAAAGAGAATAAAAAAAGACCTCATTCTGTCATGCTTTATCGAGCTGAACTTTCATGAATTTCCCAAATATTTAGCTCAGAGACTTGATTACTGGTCACATTACCTTGTGTTGGTTTTGAAATAAAATACAGTTACAGAAATACCTCAAAATAGAGAATTTTAAAGATTGCCAGTCATCCATCACTAAGGACACCTAGCTCCCTCTTAAAATTGTATAAAGCTAGGTACACATCATCGGAATACCCTATAATTTTTATGATAGTCTTTTAGATGAAACATAATCCAGGAGTTTTGAAAAACAGCCTAAAGAACTTTAACAAGTGCTCAAATTTACATTATATTATTCCACTTGGGAAAATGAAGACATACGGAACCCATGTGAGAATTCATGCAAAGTAACAGTGAAATAAAAATACTTCTAATATCCAAATTGGCTGTGACTGCAGTTTTTCCTATAGCATTTTCTACCCAGCAAGAGTACGACCCAGCATCTTCTTCAGTGGTTCTGTTGATCTGCAATGTGCCATTTTCATGGACGTGGTACCGCCTGCCTTCAAGGGGTTTTGCTTCTTCCGCCGTCTGCCTATGGATACAGAAAGCATAAATCAATTTGGGGCATTGCCGAATTGTACAGTTTTTTTGATACTAGTCACTGATATCATTCAGGCTAATTCCTTCTTTAGGAGTTTAGTAAATCTTATAAAATGTTCCACTGGGTTTTATATTTTTCTCCAAACGGATCTTGGATGTATATCTTATCTGCTTGACTAGACTGTGGCTAGAGAAATCCCCAGCCCATGCTCTGTGCTTCTGCTGCATTTCTCAGAGCTACCAGCACCATTTTGCATGTGTCCTCAGAGCTTAATAAATATTTTCTGGCTTATTGATGGTGAACTCTTTAGTTAATGATTGCTCCAGGATACTAGATGGGAAAGCTAGTAATTGAAAGAGATAATGAACCTTCCAAACCTCCTGCTGTTCTGGGAGAACATTGGTCATTCGGAAATATTATAAGGCAGGAAGTCTTGCCTGTCCTGTGGACACGGATTACATTTATCCTGTCAACCCCAGAGTCTTTTTCCCCTCATTCATCCGTTTTCCAAGCATTTGCTGCCACAGCTTGATTCACCCTGCAATTTCACAATAAGTGACAGAGCTAAAAAATCCGAAGGACAAACTGTGGCTGCTGTTCACACAGGATTTTACAGGGCGGAGACCAGGTTGACGTGAGAGAAGGCACCGGTCTCTGATACAACATTTAAGGGGGAGCCCAACATCACAGTAACCAAGATAAATAATATTTAAATGAAGTTTTTTTGAAAAATGAAAAATAATGCCAAAAAAATCCATGATGAACAAATTATGTATCACAATTTTAAATAAAGGCAGGATCTGACCCTACACTTTTATGACCTGGACTCACTCTATCCTCCAAAACAATGGCAAAGTTATTTAAGAATCATTTAATGAAGATTTTTCAGTAAAGTAACTAATATGGTAAATAATTATGATCTCAATATTCTGAAATTAAAATCAAAATGAATGTTGGAAAAGGTTGAAGCAAATGTGTTTGGAATTAAATGCAGGCTTAGATAATTATTTAGACAATTCCAAAACAATAGTAAAGTATAATTTGACCTTGAGATATCCCCATAATGAAAAAACAATTCTACCTTTAAAATTGCCTTACTGATCGCTTCAATCCTTTGCTTTTCTTTATGAACATTAATGCCGCTCTATATTTCCCCATGTGAGAAAGTCCTAAAAACCTAGCCAATGTTTTCAGAAGTGGTTAAGTTTTTTACCTTATTGCTCAGAGTCATAGGGTACATGTCACCATATAGACACAATGCAACCTGTCAAATGATGAGTGAAGAAACAAGGTGAAGTCTACAACTGACATTCTCTTAAGAAAACCAGGTACCAGCTTACCAGGAGACTACTGCCTCTGGTGAAGCAAAGAACTTGCAATGTAAGAAAGCACTGTACCCAACCACAGTGGCATAATCTTCTCCATCTTCAGTTTGTATCAATGGACGAACATCTATTTGAAAATAATATAAATACAGTTTTAAACTTTCATGTAAGAAATATGTGCAAATTAATTTTTGCTGTGCCCTATTCATATTAATATGAATGGAAAATAGCTGAATATTATAGCACATATTCTTGATTTAGAAAAGTTTCCAAATTCAATACATGTTTGAAAGTATAATTTCAATATGAAGTCTAATGTCCAATGTACAGTGAAAAGGACTCCGATTTTTTTTCCCCCGTCTTGTACGTGGCAAGAAATCAATGGGCATTTGCAAATATAAACTTGACCATTTTCCTTCATAAAACAGCACGTTACATCTGCTCTCAGGTATGCTTACCTACAACATCGATGTTGGCATTGGCAAGGATAGTTCCGTGGACATTCGAGGCCTCGCACTGGTATACAGCAGTGTGATTTGGATGTAGGTTGGTAAAACTGACTTCCCCGGGGGAGATGACATCACCAGCAAATGGATGATCTGAAAGAGATTAAGGAATGTCAGTTTGATAAAGAATAGGACATAAAATATTTATATATCATTTATTAAACGTGTCACACAGTATTTATATTTTAAGACCATTTTAGGGTGAAGAATAGTTCATTGAAGCCAATTTTTTAGACTTTCCGAACATCAACCATAGATTTTTCTTTCCAGATCCTTATGAATTTTCAATCTTCCTTTCAAATTAATATTTGTTGTCAGAATATCTGTTGATCTGCAGCTCAGAGACTTTCCATACACATACCCATGAAAAGATTCTAGATTATCAGTTTGGCATTCAAGTCCCGCAATGAACCCGACTCCTACTCTTCTGAATTTAGATCCAGATACTGCACAGCACAAATCATATGCTCAACACATTATGCACGATCCCCCCAGACTACAAATACCGGCTGCTATTTTTCCCCTTGCTATGTTTGTTCCTGTCGCCCTTCTCTGCCCTTCTGCGGTGTTCTGATTTGCAGCCTTCATTCCATTTGTCTTGCTTCACCACTGAACCACTTCAGGTATGTAGCTCATATATTTCATTTGCCCAGAAAGACTAAACCTTTCCTGAGAACAGAGGCCAGGTTTTTTACTTCGGGACAATAAAACCCACTCCACTCTTGATCCAAGTATAATTCTGAGAATATCTTTTGGAAATGACAACATCTAACATTTCCAGGGCATTTCTTAAGGGCCAAAAAACATTACTGGATGTAATACGTGCATTGTCTCATTGACACTGCTCAGAACCTGCTAGATCAGCATTTATCTGGCCATTTTAAGGGCGAGGGGACTGGATTTCAGAAAAGGTGAATGACACATCCCACAGCATTTGGTCACTTTTCTGACTCTAAACCCTATGCATTTGCTATGACACTAAAAAAAAGCAGTGGGAAGGAAAACATATTGGCTAAGAATGTCAAGGGAGGGGCAAAGATATAAAAATTTCTAGTTTAAATGATGTTGCAAGGTTACCAATCTAATTTCTTTTTTCTGATTATGTCTCCCTTATACAAAATAATGACTGTACTGAGTTTTTCTGTATAGAAAATATTGACTATTACATATTATAATAGAAGACCTCTTGCATAACTTTTTCCTCCTGGGAGTCATAAACAAATGTATTTTTTCACTTGACCGTGAGCTCCCTGAAGGCAGGACCTTGGTTGTGCAGTGTGTCCCCAGTGCCCAAAGAGCAGCTACCACAGAGGAGGAAGTTGGGATGACTCAAAAAGTGATGCTGAGCAGCATTTTGGTCCTGAACGGCCTCTCTAAGTAGAGTAATATTCCTGAAAGACGTCCATATTCTAATACGCAGAATGTGTGACTATGTTACCTTACACGGAAAAAGGGACTTTGCAGATGTGATTCAGGCTAAGGACCTTGAGGTGGGAACATGATCCCGAATTATCCAAGTGGGCTCAATGTAATTACAAAGCTCCTTAAAATGAGAAGGGCTTTCTTGGCTGTGGTCAGAGGGAGACATGACTATGGGGGGATGATCAGAGAGATGCAGTGGAGCTGGTTTGAGGATGGAGGAAAGGGTCCATGGAATGAGGGCAGCCTCTAGAAGCTGGAAAAGGCAAAGAAAGGGATGTCATCCTAAAACTTCCATGAAGGAGCCTGGCACTGCTGACACCTTGATTTTAGTCCACCAACCAACTCAGGTTGGACTTCTAACTTACAGAGTTGTAAAATAGTAAATATGTAGTATCTTAAGCCACTACGTTTTTGGTAATTTGTTATAGCAACATTAGAAAGCAAATACAATCCCACTAACAATTCATTACTTATCTCTTGGGAAACAGCAAGATGAGTAGCTCTTTCAAGTTGGTCAAAGTTGAGCTCTTTTCAAAGAATGCTGCAGAGGACTGAATCTCTGATCTGATTCTTCACTCCTGTACCCTACACCCGGAGTCCTAAGCCTTTTAGAGTTAACCCCACCGTGCTCCTTAGTTTCTCTTATACCATTTGACCCATGGGTGGGTCTGAATCAACACAGCATTACAAAAGGAAGAAATCAGACTATGGTCTCAAGTTTGAGATGAAAAACAATCAAACATTGCTCAAATCTGCCATGTAGGATGGCTTTGGAAATTGCAGAGTATCGTTGCATACTGGCAAAGTGCAACAGAAGCTCCCAGGATTTAAGAACGCTGAGTCTATAATATCAAAAAAACACACTAGTCCTGACATAATTCAGAAATCTTTTATCAGTTTTGTTTTTGGTCAGCTCAGGGAGAAATAATGCAATACAGTGAGAGAAACTCCAGCTCTGGACTTAATCATTTCTGGGTTCCATTTCTGGTCTAAATGTACCTGGGTTGTGTCCTTCAATAAGTAATGTGACCTCTCTGAGCCTCAGGTGCCACAGCTGCAAACTGAAGAATAACAGAATCTATTTTTCAAGGCTGCGGGGAGGCTCAAAAATATTAGATGCAAAGCATGTAAAAAGAGTTAGGCATGCAATCAATAATAGTAATCATTTTGATTTAACTTTGAAATAATACAGGGAAAGATATGCAACTTCTGAAATTATAAGCTCAAAGAGATTGCAAATCCTTTAGCCAGCCCACTGTCATCAAACATCCCAGCCTATGAAGGTTTATGACCTGTTCGCAGGGAAGCAAGGAGAGCTATGATCAAAAGCGGCGAGAAAGGCATAGAGAGAGTTTGCATTCACAACATGGCTTTGGTTTGTGGTCCACCGTTATTCAGCTGTGTTGTCTTGCATAAGTTTATTTGCACCCTTGACCTCCCCATCCATTAGCAAACATTTTGGTTTCCACTTTGGGAATAAATCAGAACCTAACCACCACTGCTACCAATCTAGACCTGGACCCAGAGTCTTTCCAGAAGCCTCCTATCTGAAGTCATACTGACCATTGTTCATTCAGAGGTCAGAAAAATTAGATTAATTTAGATTATGTCACTCTCCTGCTCAAAATCCTCCAAGAGCAGCCCAGCTTATTCCCAATAAAATGCCGAGTCCCTACTTAGGTGTCCACTTTTGCCCATGCCCTGGCCCTTCCCCTCCTAGCTGATCTCATTGCCCAGCGCTGCCTCCTCCTCATTCTCTGGGCTTCAGCCACTGGGACCTCCTTTCTTTGCCTCAACACCTCAAACATCCTTCCAGGGCTTTATGCTCACCCACCTCTCCACCCTGAAAGTGCTTTCACAGATAAATGCATGGCTGACTCCCTCACCTCCTGAGGTCTCTGCTTAAAGGCAAATTGCCACAGGGGCCTTACTATTATTATCTTAAAATAAAATAGCAACTAGGTGCTGAACCTCCCTTATGCTCTCCCCTTACCCAGCTATTTTCTGCTTTGCCCCACTGCAGTGCACACTCACCTGCTTATTTTCTACTGACCGACTCTCCCCACTAGAACGGCAGAGCCAGAGAGCAGGGACTCCGTCCATTGTATTCACCACTGTAGCCCAAGCTAGAAGCCCAGTGCCTGGCACACAGGAGGTGCTCAATAAATATTAATGAATGAATGAATCTGTTAAATGTGAACAGTAATACCTCCTTTAAAAGTTTTTATGGAAATTCCAAGTAATTTGTGAATGGCTTTTGGAAATAGCCCAGAGCCATTCAAATATAAAATCTTATGATTTTATGGTCAAGGATATCTGAACTGCTTATTCCAGCAATCTGAACGTTTTCAATGCACAAAATTGTTTTCATTTCCCTTTGATCTACCTAAAACCTCATTTTTAAAAAATTTCTCATTCTGTTCTCTAAAGAGATGAAGGAAAAGTCTCAAATTTGAAGATATTAATAATGAGGGCTAAGGTTTCCAGAGTATCTGCTGCATGAAAACGGTAATTATGAACCATACGTTGGGGTTGCTGTTTGTGTGGCAGTTCTGAGCTATGCATTCTCTGTGTGGTGTTTCTTTTAATCCACATGACAACCCCATGAGTCAGTGCTATGCACATCCCCCATTGGACTGGCGAGGAGACAGGTTTTAAGAGGACCAGTAACACTCCCAAACATGCAGGGAGGAAATGGTAGAGCCAGCATGCAAACACAGGCAGTCTGGCTCCAGAGTTTATAAACCACCACAGTGCTCTACAAATAAATCACTACACTAATTGGTTAACCTTATTTTTCTCATTCCACCACAAGCAAGTATCCCTATCTCCGTCTTGCAGTTTAAGAAACTTAAGCTTGGGGAGATTCGGCAAGCAGCTTAAGATCATACGGGTAGGAAGGTGCACAGCAGAGATGGGATCCAGGCTCTGTGGAGCACCAGGAGGCTCATCCTAGACATGTATGGGCCACAGGGCAAAAGGACAAATGGAACCTATATACATGTGTCTCAGTGCTGTACCCACTCTCAATGGAGCTAATCAATTGACACATAAAATGTGTTCTGTCCTCCTGCTTGCATTCCAAATGACCTGAGCTGGGTTCAAGTGCAGGACCAGGGGGCTCCTTGGAGGTGTGTGCTGGAGCTTGGTGGGGTGGCAAGAGTGGGTCCTCAGCCCTGAGCCACACCTGCCCTTCCACGCTCAGCCCATCTGGAGAGGGCTCAGGGCTGACTGGACAAATGCATTTTTAAGTCTTTGCCCTGGAGCTTGGTCAAGAACTGGCAGGGAGCCAGGGGTAACGGGCACAGATTCAGGCTTGGCATGTCCCCTTGTCCCTGAGGACTTTTCACATCGGGCAGACCAGCAGGACCAGAGGATGTACAGAGCAGGTCCCTGAGAAGGTCAGAGCCCGGGGCAGGCATCGCTGCTGTCTGGGTCTAAGGACGGTCCTGACTTCCAACCTGTGCTCTCAGCCACTAGGTCACTGTTCCTGTTTCTTCTCAGGGGCAGGAACGACAATTGGCTTTCCTCCTTGGATGTATCCTCTTTCTCATCCAGTTCCTTTTTTAAAAAAGAACTTTATTTTTATATATAATCTATGAAAGGCCTTAACCAGGATAAACATTATTTATGGTTCTTCCATGAATATCAGCTCTGAACAATCAAATTGCTTAGAAAGAGGCAATCTCTGACTTGCTAGTGACACCCGTCTTGCTAATGCAGCCACTTCTCAGCTCCACTTCACACATACCCAGGGGCCTGACCATTAACAATGCCATCAAACAGCACCTTCAGCCCTGCATGACAATTGGTGTTGTCACTTACTTTCAATTGGGGAGCCATTGACTTTCCACTTGGTTGTGGGTTTAGGTTCTCCTTGAGCCTCACATAACAAGATCCCGTTGCTCCCAGTGCTATACACAGCACTCTCAGGTTTCTTTGTCCAGTGAGGAGGCTCTGGAAACGAAGCGAAGAGCTCATCAGATTTTATCCACGTCAAAGGTCCAAAATGTTAAGGCCTGTATTTCTACTATGCACCAGCAGAGGGCAGGCACCACTAAGTGTTCCACAGGAGCTCTTTTTGATAAACTTCTGCAAAGCAAGGTGGGAGCTGTTTTTGTGGAGTATGAGGGGTGTGTGTGTGTGTGTGTGTGTGTGTGTGTGTGTGTGTGTGTGTGTCTTTAATTTGGACTCAGCATGTATAATAAATAAAGATATTAAAAATAGTTATATTTTATTTTATTTAGCTACACAAATATCTATCCCACTAAAAGACAATGACAGAGGAATAAGGAGATGGTGACATTATTTAGTGCTGGCTACAGCTTATTCAAGCTGCACCATGGCATCTAAAAAAGGTGAATACTCAAGAATTACATTTTGAGAAATTTTAAAATATAACTGTTTAAAATTTTCAACATTTATTTTAAATATTTTTAAATTAATGACTTTATATATAGCATTTATATACGCATATCTTAATATTTATCTAACTAATCCATTTGGAAAACATCATTTCCAAGAAGTTTTTTTTTGTTTGTTTTTTGTTTTTGGGGTTTTTTTTTTTGGTAAGAGGGTAGGCAGGGAATTCTAAAAGTAACATTTAGCCTTTTTCACTTAAAAGAATAGAGGAAAAAATCATGGGGTGGGAAACCTGTAGCCTTCTGGTTTCAAGATTATTCTTTTTGAGCACCAAAACAGGCAAGAAAAGCTTCGTCTTTCTCTGTGGCACCCCTTTTAATAAAAGGATTTGTCCTGTAAAATTTGGATTCAGTCAAACGGCCGCACTCAAGGATGCAGAAGCCCACATATGGCCCCAAGATCACAGGGTCCCCATCCAACGAATGTCAGGACCAAATAAAAGGTTTAGATTAAAGTGTGGATGGTTCGGATGATTTAATTTCGAAGAAAATTGCACAAAACCTGCAGACAGTAATTTCCATCAGGTGTTGCTTTTTATTTCTCCCAGACATTTTAGATTTCCATGTTTAGTCAAAAAGGAAATTCTTTAAACATACATGTAGGTAGAAAATAAAAAATATCATTTAAATAACTTTTTAAAGTAAAGGAGAGAAAAGAGGATTATGTGAAAAGAAAATACCTATACATTCATGAGTAGAAATGAAAGTATACAAATAATCCTGGCAAATTCAAGTCTGAGCAAGATAACTGCCTTTGAAATTATTCTACAGAGTGTGGACTTAATTGTTTTTTTTTTTTTTTTTTGAGACAGAGTCTCACTCTGTTGCCCTGGCTAGAGTGAGTGCCGTGGCGTCAGCTTAGCTCACAGCAACCTCAGACTCCTGGGCTCAAGCAATCCTCCTGCCTCAGCCTCCCGAGCAGCTGGGACTACAGGCATGCGCCACCATGCCCGGCTAATTTTATATATATATATTTTTTAGCTGTCCAGATAATTTCTTTCTATTTTTAGTAGAGACGGGGCCTCGCTCTTGCTCAGGCTGGTCTGGAACTCCTGACCTTGAGCGATCCACCCGCCTTGGCTTCCCAGAGTGCTAGGATTACAGGCGTGAGCCACCACGCCCGGCCAAACTTAATTGTTAAACTCCAAGGGAAATATATATAGTCATAATCTATCCCATCTGTAAACATTTAGTCACTTGTTTTAAAATGCAATAGCCCAAATTATAAACTGTAGATCACTTTCTGAGGCAAAAGGTTTTTTTTTTCTTTTTTGTATTTTTTGATGTTATTGTTACTTTTTGGTGGGGTCCATTCATACAACCACAATAAAATAAAAAATTTGTAAATTAGAGAAAAAAGTTCCATGAACATGACCATTATCATATTTACAGTAGAAAACTACAATTATTGCTTTTAGAGCATTAAAAATAAAGAAAATTAAGCAATGATGGTATTTCTCTAAATCTCCATGAATAATAAAATCTCCATTTCTAATTCTTTTCTCATCTTACAAATTTCATTAATCCCTTAGTGTCTGTGTTGAGATCTTCTACTGTCAGGGCTGAAAGGTACTTAATTTATCACCTGACCCAAACATTTCACCTTATAGACAGAGAACTGAGCCTTGGAGAAGTCATCTAACCTGCCCTGGGTCACCAACAGAAGAAGCCACATTTCCTGTTCTTGCCATTCCATGGATATGTGGACAGGACCTATGAATGAGCAGCGTGGGGACTCTATGAAACCATGTGGTTTTGTTTGGAATTTATTGCTATCTTTTTAATTTGGAAAAAAGATAGGAACAAAGACCAGCTCCGTTTATCAACTGTTACTTTGTGCTTCCAAATCCAAGCTCTCCTTGTATTTATCAACTGATCCAAGAAGTTTTGAGCATTCACTAGGCTTCATCAGTAAACTTTACCTTACCCTTTCTTCATAAGCTTTCTTTGTAAATGCTTGAACATTTGTATACTTCTCATCCCTGTTTCTCGCATAGAAGTAAGCTGACTCTAAGCAGAAGTAGATTTGCCAGGCAATTTGAGAGAGACTTCAAGGCTGTCCTGCTCAGAAACAGCTTCTTCTTGGGCCTTCAAATCAAAAACTTTGAGAAAAAGACATCATCATCGAATCCTATTATTTATCTATTATCCTAAGACATACTATATCTGAAATGTTGAAACTTTACCCATTTTCTCATAATTGTAAATACAAAAATAAGATGATGACTTTATGTTGCTAAAAACAGAGATGAAAATGTCTGAACACTGAAACTATCTCATAAGCAAGCTAACTGGAAATATCTAACAATAGAAAAACAAAATAAAACAGAAAATTTGGTGTCTATAAAATGTACAACATGGTAGTTTTTTTAATAAAACTGTTTAATCACAGATTCCCATTAAATATCTATATTCTAATAAATCAAAAATTGTTAGGTTCAACAAACATTGAATTTAATTGCAACTTTTTTAGGAATAGATTTGTTCTTTGGAAATGAGGTTTTCTTAAGTATATCAATGACTGAATTACATTTGAATTTATGACATCCTTTGAAAATGCAAAATCATTTTGGATTATATTATGAATATATAATTATATATAAGTGCTTTTCTATTATACTTACTAAAATTCAAAAGATTTAAATAATTCAAACATTGATAACATTAAAGTTGTTGATGGAAGTTTATTTTGAAATCATCTGTTGAAATGTGATTGTGACCACATTTTGATTTCTGGATTTAGAATGTTTTAGATGCCATTCTAATGTATCTCTTTTTACTGTAATTATAATGGCTAATTATTCACATCATGGATATCTAGAACATATAATTGTACTTAGTTAAGACATCCTGGCTGGTTTTGCTAATATATGTATTATAGGATTTGAAATGCAGTTTGACTTCATATTTAAGATATTATAGCTTAAATAACATGTGTTTAGTAATAAGGAAGAAATATCACATACAGAGAAGACAATACAATCCATGCTTTTACTTAAGCACAATGGGAGTTTTCAGAATGGACTAGATTTTCAAATGACACAATAGCATTGCCATTTTCCCATATGGCTAATCTTTGTTATTTAATTTGGGTTTCTACAAAAGAGACAAAAAAAAAGGAAAAGGAGAGGGTGCAGGAAGGCTGAAGAAAATTGAATAACAGTGAACTCATCCATCCAGATGATTAATGAAGATTATATTTACCGCTTTCACACTTAAAAAAAAAGACTTCTTAAACTCAATTTGCTTTTCACATGTGTGGATAAAGAGAAACTCCTAAAACATACAGCTGAGAGTCATTTAGTAGTTTCTGACTAAGGGGAAAGGATTAAATGTTCCTCATAAAAACATTATTTACATCTCAATAGTGTTAATAGGTGTTTTATGAATAGTGAAAACAATTCGTTCAAGAAACCTATATTCCTTTGGAGTCCTGCAGTTAACATTTTAAATTGCATAATGAATTTTACATCTCTGATTTTCTCTCCCTCCTTTTTTTTGCAACCCTTGCAGTTCTTTTGAAAGCTCCAGTCTTACACTCAAGAAAACCGTGGCCAGATTGTTAAAATATTCAGCTACCGTAGCAATGTTCCAGCCATCTGGAAGGATTTCTAATAGTCAGCAACTTGCAGCAGGAGAAGCTAACAATTAGACACGTCTGGTTCGTGGGTATGTGTGTGTGCCGTGGAGAGGCGGCGGGCAGGTTATAGAAAAATATCCCTGTTGCATGATGTAGCCAAATTACACAGAAACATCAAATGACGACTTAAAATATACATGAAATAAATCCTTCAAACTCTTCCTCTCCGAATTTCTTTGTGAATAACTTAATGTCAGAGGAATACATCACTGTTGGCAGATATTGATGTTAATACATAATATTGGGCTTTCTCCTACATTGGTTTTGCTTTCATCAAGCCAAGGAAAATAAAATTTTCATCTTTAGTTTTCTGTTCTTCCTATCTTACCTAATAATACTTCTTATGGAGAGAACTTGTAAAACACAGTGTGATTTCAAACAGGAGCCTGGCTAAATCAATTATCTTAATATTTACTTGTGAGTGGAATTTGTGTCTGAGTCTTTTTTACCCCATTAATTAAAACAACGAGCCATTACTTAGGTGTTCCCCGTGGAAATTGAAGCTTTAAGAGATGAGCTTTATTGGAATATTAACGGATGCCCTAGAGCAGTAGGTCACTAAATGGTAGCCTAAAAGAGACAATTCCTTTCAATAGTTAAGTACACAGCACTAAATAAGTACAAATGCAGTAATCATTCCATTAATTTGATCAATACAGTGAACTAAACCATAGGTGGAAGGCCTCAATGTGATCAGATCCACAGACAGTAGTCTGCATCAATTAAATTCAGAGGAGGACTAGATGACCTTCACACCTACCAACCAGGCACAGCCCCAATATCTACATTTTGTGGCTGCCCCATTTTTAAAAAATGATACCATCATCGCCTACTTATTTCTGCAAATACAACAATGAAATAATTGGATTTACAGAGGAAAGATGACCTGAATATAATGTGGTTTTTGCACTTTTGGATAGAAAACTATCATTCATATTTATAGCATACAGACCATAGTCTATTTTTCTTTCCCCATAAATAACATATCGAACATCATCTGAACTCAAAAAATGGCCGAAAAATGTATCTCGAAAGAGTTAAGAATGATTTGTCTGCCTGTCTTACTTCTTTAAAGAAGAAACTGAGGTAGAGAAACGTGAATAAAGTGACACAGTAAGTTAATTACAGGATTAAGAAGCAAAGTCTAAGTTTTCTTCCAGGCCCATTTCAATTCTTTCTTCCATTGTAATCCTTATTGCTGCTTTTATGATTTGATATTACGCAGTGTCATATGTATGTTACAATAAAATCATTTCTCATAATATGATGATACAGGAAACTAGGTTTAATGACTGTTTGAACAAATCATATGAATTGTCTGTGTTTAATCCCCATCATGAGATCTTTTCTTGTCATTTGTCTCTTTTATGTGCTTTTGGGAGGTAAATAACAAACCTGCTTAATTGGAGTGTAATATAATTGTCCACACTACAATTAAAAGTTGAAACTGTTGATCTGTTTTAATATATATGATTTAGAGGAAAAGGCCCACTATATACATGAATTTACTTTTTTTTAAGGTAGAAGAATAAAACAACATGGGGAATGTACCTTGCACTATAACATTAAAATCATGAGTGGCTGTTCCCAAGAAATTGTTGGCTGTGCAGCGATAATTTCCTTTGTCCTCGTAGGATACATTCTCTATCTTCAAAGTCTTGCCATGATTTTCTTTTTTTTCTCTTTCCTTTGGTAAGTCACCACCCATTTTTTTCCAATCAATCTGTGGAGTTGGTCTGCAAGATAAACAAACATTACATTTTTTAAGTGGAAAGTATAAAGAAATTCTCAGGACGCATCCTTTACCAAGTTGCTTTTACATATGTGCTCAGATTCCACTGAATCACATCAGCCTTACCAGTGGACAGACATGCATACCTCCATGCATGCGGTGAACATTGGCATTAGAACAAGTTCTTTCACTGAATGTTCCTTTAATAGTCTGCTACCGCAGAAATTGCCTCTGTCCTCTATGAAGGGAGATACGTCTGACAAGGTGTGGCTGGATAAAGGATAAATAATTGGAGCCCATAGAAATAATATTACAGGATATTTTTCAAGTACGAAAATCTCCCTGTAGGGAGTTTTCAGAGGCTAGAGATAACAGCCCTCTTCCTGTGTGTTTGAAAAATACAGTAAAGTAGGATCCAACAGTCAGCAGAGAGAAGCAATGATTTCCCCTTTAATCGTGTGAAGCCGACATCAGCTGATATTGGAGGATGTGGCTCAGGTGTGAAAGCAAATGTGTTGGTTAGACTGACGAACAGCCCATTCCAGGGCAAGTTGAAGTCTGTGGCACAGACACTGCTACCCAAGTTGCGTTCTCATCCTTGTGAGAAATAGAAGGAGGAATGAACCAAATCTCCCTTGCTTAGGGTTTTTGAAATATTAGCTCACCCAATCAAAACAAACAAACTGAACAGCAAAAACAAAACAAAATCCAGTGTCATAACTTGTCACACACCAACATGATAATTTTTTTAACCATAATAGGGAGGAAAATAGGACTGGGGAATCACGTCAGCTGGGTTTAAGAAAAAGTTCCTTCTGGCGAAAACCAAATAAATGGAAAAGTAGTACCCTGTCTGACTTATTTGATTCGAAAATTATGTAGAAAACATTAATGGCAGATTCTAACTGATGGATAAATATTTTTCCCTCCTCCCCAGTAGGGTTATATAGGGAGTAGAAGAAAATTTTGCTAATTTTATTGATTCTTCTTTTTTCCTGTCCATATTTCTTTTTATCATTAATAACTTTAAGTTACTGAGTATATTCTAAAAGTGGGCATTATTATCATTAGTTTACCAGTAAGGAATCTGAAGCACCAAGAAATTAATTTGCTTAAGGTCACTGGAATAATTAATGACATATGAGAACATAAATGCATCTACTCTGAACATGTTCTTTTATCAGTGTGTTTGTTATTTTGCACTTTATAATCTATGTCCTTCCCAATTGTATATTCTTAGAATCTATGCTTATAGTCAAATGACTCATTGGTTTCTAGTTAACAATTGAGCAATTCCCTCAAATTGTGTCAATGTTCTAAAATTATTTGTATTGATAGTGAATGATTAAAATGATTCAGTTATTATGCAAAAAATATTGGAGGTAAAGATGAAGGCACTAGAATCTACACATATCTACTCTTTTCCCCCTCCTTTTAAGGTCGCAAATACTAACTTGCCTTACAGATCTGGAACAGTGATCGTATATTTTACCAGGCTTAGAGCACATGACAAACTTCTGTAGGAAAGAGTAATGATGCTCAGACAGGCAGATGTGAGAGTGTATTGCTCCTGGCTTCCTGAGTGCACCACCTAGCAGAATGCATAACCCAGGTCTCCTAACTGCTTGTTTTTCACTCCATCTGTCAAAATGGCAGCTTGCCAAGTTATGGGCTGCTCTGGACCTCAGTTTCCCCCAAATAGCAGTTTTTCATGAGTCCATGCTTTAATAGTGCAAGCATCTCACTTTCTTCAAGATCTCTTTTTTCCCCCTAGTCTTTGAAAACGAGTCTAACTTCCTAATATCTTTTACCTGAAAGAAGAAAAGAAAATGATTATCTATAAATATTAGGTGAACATGAGCTATAATTTATCTCAGGATAAGTCTATATGATGGTAAGAATTTTCAGCTACATTTTCACCAGCTTTTTTCTCTCTTTTTTTTTTCTCTGAATTTAAGGAGCATTTACTAACAGTATTTGAGCAAACACATTTTGAGGAAAAATATATTGCTTAATCCCTTTTTATATACAAATATACACTATATCATAATCTCAAATTTTTGTTCAGATCCTTGTGTCTGGCCAACTTTTATTTATATACTTCTTTGTTTATAAAGTAGCATCTTGCGATAGAATCATACCTAGCCGAAACTCATGAATTCACACAACAAAACAAAACAATTTGTGCAGTGCAGATGAGTCTGTGGCTATGGCTATTTCACAGGTCGTGAGTGAGTATGAATTGGTGCACAAATGCAATATTTTCACTGAAAGTAGGACTCCCTGCTTGCCCTTCTCCTGAGGAATAATATTATTACTGTTTGCTCCTGAGGAATAAATACCTTCCTCTCCTAATGTAAAGTGCAAAATGTAGTGCCTGACACAAAATAGTAGCACGATGTTACTGGACTCAGAAAATAATATTCCAACATGAAGGCCTTAGAAAAAGTCTCAGACGCAAAAGTTTTTCTCTGACCTTCTCCTGCCCTCCTGTCTCAGTCCCATTCTCCCCTGAGTCTATCCACAGAAACTAGAATTCCTTTTCTCCAAGGCACATCATAGAAACCAGAACCTCTTTTTTTAAAAGACTGCCATAAAACCTAAAAATATTCTGTGTATATGCTGAACTTAAAGAAATTATCTGATCTACCTTGTTTGACTGTAAGTCATAAGACCCCCATTCCAGAGAGGGTCCTGTCCCACACCCAGAAGGAAGGAAAGCATGCTCAGAGAGGCCAAGAGGAATCTAGACACACAGGTCTTGCTGGGTTTCCCTACTCAGTCTGTTAGCATTAGATAATGCCCTTTTTGTCCAACCATATTTCCACACTGCTGTCTATAAGCATAAAAATGGACAATCTCTTTGGGTCTTCATTCTGAAGGCTCCTGGGTATACACATTAAATACATTTGTGTGCCTTTTCTCCTGTTAATCAATCTGCCTCATGTCAGTGATTTTCCAGTGAACCTTCAGGGAACCAAGGGCCTCGGCCCCCACAATGTCTTAGCTATAATTATTTTTGTTACTAGGGGAAGTTTATAGTTTAGAAATCTCTTAGAACAAGTGTTTTAATGTACTCTAAACAACTTTTTAAAAATATATCATTGTCACCTGAAAGAGGACCAAATCAGATAGGATTACCCAACACAAACCCAGAGCAAGTTAGAAGAAAACACGTCAGGTGAAAACTCTGATGACAGTGCATCGGGAATTTTCATGTTCCAAGGACAGCAAGTTCTCGTGTCCACTTTGTTTTTATATACTGTTCCATGACACTTCATTTCTAAAAATCCCATGAGAGTGTTTCTATTATTTTGAGGACAGTCTGTACAGTTGCCAGCCAATCCAAGAGGTAAATGATGGCATTCGTGGGAAATAAGAAAAAAGAATTACTGAAAGGTTTTCTCTGCACAGACACCCAAAATAGTGATGAAACTTGAAAGAATTTAATTTTGTCCACTGTAAACACATGTGACTATGACCAGTAGAACAGGTGGTTATCGTCATGATTCAAAATGAACGTGAGGCTTTCATTCAATAATACAGAGAAAAAACTTCCTCAACAGAGGCCGTGTCATGGCACATCTAACTAACTCATGCCAATACACATTGGCAATTTACAACAGAAAAGTAGCCTGGGCATTTTTGCTGGATGGAGAGAGAAATTTACAAAGCTTAGGGGCTGTAAAATGATTAAAATCTACTCCTTTTCTTCATGATCTAATTTAAAACTAGTAATTCAGAAAATACACTGAGTTATGAATGAATACGATCGCTAAAATTTCAAATCTTAGTCTACTAATGTGACTCCCAAAAGCCCTTAGCTTACAGATAATGGTTCAAATCAGTAAACTTGGTGTCAGGAAGATGGAATGCATTTTCTCCTGGTATTCCCAATGTTAGAGAGGAACCACAGTGGTAAAAACAGGAGATCTTGTAGGACCAAATATTAAATAAGATGGTCCCTGTTTACACAGACTTACAGTAGTTAATACATGTAACAATTTCAAGAGAGGTGACCAAGTAAGGTCCCTTATGGCTTTCTTGGAAGATTTGAAAAAGTGCATTGCTTTTCAGGGGTGAAGACTGTTCAATTAATTAGGTTTTGATGTGAAACTCTCTTAAATTATATGGTCTGGACTTTCTTGTGCACAAAGAACAGCAGGGTAAAATATAAGATAAATTGTGCTCCTTGGAACCTGAAAAGGGAGAAGAGCTAGTAGCATTGCAAACAGGAGTGGGACAAGGTAACACAGCAGAGAGAGAAAAACCAGGTACCGATAGCAATGGCCTGACTGCTAACAACCTCATGCTTTAAGGATGACATTAGACTTAGCTAAGGAAAATGTTGGTTGTCATTGTCCCCTCCATTCACAATATCACAAATTGACAGAGACATCTAATTTTATGTCAATCTCAGTTACTGCTTGAAGTCTGTAAAGTGAAAGTACAAATTACTTCCTTCGGAAATAAAATAATAGGTTTTATATTGTAAAAAAAGGCAATAACTGAAAAGCATATATGCAAGCACATTCTTAATTGGTGTCTAATTCTTTACAAAACTGAATGGACAAAGTCATGAGCAGGAGTCAGGTTACTCACAGGCCCTCGGCAAAACATTCAAGCAGCAGGGTGTCCCCTTTGAGGATGGTGACCGAAGACTCGCTGCCACCGCCGCTCTGGGTAGGAGGCAACAGCAGTCTGGGTTTTCTTTGCTTGATTGAATTTGCTACAAAATAGAAGAGAAAAGTCAGTTTTTTTTCAAACTAAGATAAAATTCTGTGACACTAAGTCTTTCTTGAGACATATGCATGTGTGTCAGTGTATACACACATACTTGTATATATACACATTTCAATATATTTCCATTTAAGTAGACTCCTCTCTTACCATGAAGCATGGGTTGTCCCTCAGATGTGTTTCCTAAGCTTTATGAAGCACCAAGTTTTATGAAGGTTATGATTTGAACCATATCTTCTAATTCAGAAGTTGAAACATTATTTAAGATAAATTCCTTGATGATGCCTACTATTTTATATTCTACACTTGAATCATATCTGGTCATGTTTGATGGCTGTAGGTGTTGCTTTCATTTAATCTGCCTAAGTACATGATAAGATTCCTATTAAAAACACAGCTTCCCAGGCCCTGCACCCAGAAATTCTGACTGAGGAAGACTGTGGTAGACACTGGACATCTACGAATTTACCAAGCACTTGAAGCAACTCTACTTACAGTCTCAGGCCCTCAAAGAGAAACATTGAGAAATGATTAGCAAGCATTCGCACTAACAACAAATTGAAATCCCATTTCTTACTTTGTTAAGAATACTTTTCAAATACAATAGCAAACTAGGAGACTTTCATTTCACTGCAAATTTTGACTTCATTTTTAAACATCAACATAAATTGTTTTTCTCTTCCAGCGTCAATGTGATTTGACATGATATGGAAAGAGAATAAATAGCTGGCATTCTACTATCAGAAGTATGAAAGGTCCTTGAAGCAGCGTTCACCTGGCTATATACTTCCTTATAAAGGTTTATTTATTGAAAGAAAATTGTTGAATATGTACTATGTGCAATGATTTTCATTGAGTGCTGTGAATATACAGCAATATCTATGTTTCAGTTATTTATGTCAAAGAAAACTACGTTGGGGATGAATTAGTCTACCTTAAAACTGAGAGTTCTCCAAGAGGAGGCCTCATTTACCTCTGCTGATATTGTCAGTGTATGAAATATTTAAGTCAAGTCACTGGTCCACATGACATAAAGAATATTTGTTGCATTCATGGAAATGACTCTCCTCATTATGGAAAACTAGCCTATTAGCCTATATAATTGAGATTTACTCAGGCATCTTCCATAGAACATGAGTTCTGGTACACATTCTATGGAAAAAATAAATAAATAAAAGTTCCGTAGCCAAATGAACTTGGAAAGTGCTACAAAGTGTATTCTTTATCAGAGTAGTAATGCACAGTTGCATATTAAATATTCTAAGGAGTCTTGCAAGAAAAATTTTCATTTAACTTTATTAAACCCAGTGCTTTTTCTACTTCTTTTAATACTTAACAATTTCTTTATTTTTTTTTTCTTTGTGTAGAATTTTCAACCTTGTATACCATAAGAGACATTTTGGGAGACCCAAAGTAATTACTCCATTAAATATCTATTTCTATTCTTTACATGTTAATTATACACAAATATTTCATTACATTTATATAGTTATATATTTACAAAGACCACTCTCCTTGCATATATTTAAGAGGGAAGGAGGGCAATAGGACCCTCTATGCTAAGGGGTATTCCTTAACGGAAATATCAGTATTTTAATAAACTCATGAAGGCATTAAAGGAAAAATTTAAATTCTGAGATGACAATGAGCTACTTAAGGTGAAAAGAAATACCAACACTCAACAGGTATTCAACTTACCCTTGGAACCAATTTCTGTGGATGAACTTGAGTCATTAGCATGCTTTACTGAAATAAAAAAAATGGAAGGAAAAAACCACAAATGTAATGGTAGATGCTGATACCAATAAACAATAAAGTCATATTTTTCTATTAGAAAATTACAAAATGAGGTAGAACCAGGCTTCACTAGAACATTGACTTGGAGAAGCAATTTCATATAGAAAAAGATTGCAGAATGAGTTTAATCTTGAATCACCACAGATGAATCCAAGTGGAGGGGATTCAAGTTACAGCTCCATTAAAGAGAATTGCGGCCAATGTTACAGTGAATGTTGTAGTGAAGCCCCAGCATGGTGTATCTACACATAAAAATGAAAAAATCATGGACTGAAGCAGACAATGAAATGATAATGCCAATTTTCAACTATACCAGAGCCCATTACTCAGTCAGTGAACTGTTGGGAATTATCTCTCCCTTTGAATCTCATGGTTCATCCACCCATTAATTACTTTTCCCATTTGGGAACCCAGACTGGCATCTGCAGAACCAAGTAGGGAAAAAGAGCCATGCAAATAACTTTGCCAATTTGGAAAGGACCAAAAAAAAAAACTTGATATCATAAAAATTATAATATTGACTCATTTTTGACTGTTATTTTCTCCCCCATTTCCAGTCTGCTGGTTTCTCCAAGATCACAGTGAATCAAAGCCAAAGAAAACCCTGAAACTTGTTCAGAAAACCCTGGAATTTCATTGTATATTTCACCCACTGAAAATGACTGGATCCTGCAGACATCAAATGAAATATATTTGCTGCGCGAATTGAGATTTGATTTTCTGGCTGCAAGAGACAGAGCTACTGTGGATCTGCAGCTGCAGATGTCTCTTTCATCTGGATGAAGTCTCTAGAGTTGAACTAAACAATGGCAGAAAATACCAACTCAGCTTTAAGTGGCTTCAGCCAGAATGAAATTATAGACACATTGGCATTCAGCGTACACGATGGAACGATAAATTATTTGGACTTACAACTGTTAACTGTTAGTTTCATTGGCATTTTCTGTACGATAGTCCTCAATTTCGGAAATGCGGCAAAGCAGCAGTAATCATTCCGACTGTCTTTTTCTTCCACATTTGCAAAGTATAGATCTCCCTTTTGGCTCATGTATACTCTTTCATCTTGTTTGATATGTTCTAATTCTGAAAAGAAATATTTTGTCATTGAAAAGGGCAATTGTCCCTTATGTTGCCTCATCTCCCTTTTTTGTTTTCCTTCCTTTTATATTATTTCTTTATTTTATTTTATTTTTTAGACAGGGTCTTGGTCTGTCACCCAGGCTAGAGTACTGTGGCGTCATCATAGCTCACTACAACCTCAAACTCCTGGGCTCAAGCGATCCTCCTACCTCAGCCTCCCAAGTAGCTGGGACCACAGGCATGCATCATCACACCCAGGTAATTTATCTATTTTTAGTAGAGACAAGAGTCTCGCTCTTGCTCAGGCTGGCCTCGAACTCCTGGGCTCAAGTGATCCTCCCACTTCAGCCTCCCAAAATGCCAGCATTATTTCATTCAATTTGATTTTTCTTGTCTGCTCTTCTCATTCCTCTCAAGTCTGATCTTACTTACAGGAACAATGGGTGAGTAAAAAGTAAAAAAACAAACAACAACAAAAACCCGAGAGCATACTTTTTTACCATTAACCAAAGAAGCCCACGGTGGACATACAGTGGTAAACTCTTTACCATGAAAATCTCTACCTCTGTATTGACTTAACTGAAAACTGGTCAATTCACACAATGACCTGCTTTTCATAGAATCATATTTCTTTAAAACAGAGCTGCTCAAAAGTTACATCTGTGATATTAATCTCCCTGCCCTGAATGCAGCCTGGAAGTTTCGAGGGGAATTGGAGTCTGGAACATTGGGTTGCAGCCCAGAGTAGCTTCATTGGCTTTCTTCTGAGTGCTGTAAAAATAGCATGTTTCTGTGTGGGTCACAATGAAAAAATATTTAGGCAGGACTGCTAAGGCAGATATTAGAAGTAGACTTTATAAGAAGCTGGAGTTTCAAATAAAGAGTCAGCAAAGATTTTTGGAAAATTAAGCTCAAAGGTTAATACTAATTTCTTGATGTGTCCTTGCATTTAGCAGGTAGAACATTACTAAAATAGAAATATTAAACTAGCAAAACAAACACACTTCATTCTCAACTTAAACATGGACTATATTCCAAAAGTAAGTACATTGTTCGCAATATAGAAAATATTTTCTTTATAGACATACTTTATCATATCAGTAGACTCTCCTTTTTTCAAATATGATAAAATCAAGAGATAGAGTTAGTGGTTTTCCAGTGTTTCCACATACACAGTTCAGTGCCTATTTATGACTAGGGACAGACTTTAAATGAATGTAATTTTTAAAATCTATTTGATTTCACATTCATAACTTTATGTTAATATTTTGCCTTTGGCTCCATTATGTTATGTATATGATGGATGAAACTAAAATGCCCCATTTTTGATGGAACAGAGCATACTTACCAATGTTCATCCAATAAATGTGCAAAGGTGGAAGGCCCTGGGGCGGGTTGCATGGCAGGACAATTGGGTCTCCTTCCTCTACTTCGAGAGGGTCAATTTTTTCTTTTGGGAATTTTGGAACACCTGGTATAAAAAATCATTTTAAAGCATTATTTTAAAATTAGTTTTAAATGTCACAACTACCTTCATACATTCTTCTTTTTCCAACATTGAGCATTTTTAATAAATTCTGAACTCCAGATGCTGGTTCTCCCACGCCCCTGCAGAAGTAAATATTGAGAAGAGTCTGGAGTGCCTTCTCACACAACTTTAAAAATATTTCTGCATTTTGAAACCCTAGACAAAAATATTTTTGCTATGGGACATCAAAAAGGCAAGAATATGCTTGTGCATATTTCTCTGATCAGAAGTGTAAACCCTGAGTCACAGGATTTGTTCATTTTAGTTTTTATAGATATGAAATATTTTTCTCCAAATACTGATTTCTTTTTAGGCAGTTACATATTTTCTATCTCTCGCTTTATCGGAAAGGCCTTGAATATGATTGGAAAATATTCCATTCAGAGCATTAACCATACTAATACAATATTCAAAGCCCACATGGGGAAAATGGTAAGAATGCAATGGAAAGCCAAATATGACCACTTTAAGTTTCATAGAGAGCCTTCCACATTGGAATTACTCCCAGTAAGTGAAACTTTAAATGAAATGGAATTAATGTAGGAAATGAGACTTGCCGATATTGCAACGTATTGTTTCCACCTTGCATTGGAGTCAATTTCCTAAAAGTGCAATGTGGTTACAATGAGAATATAAGTCAGAACTCTGCAGAATTTGAAATCCAACATTTCACAAAATATTTTTATGAAAGTATTTATATGTATAAGGATATTCAAAATGTATTCTGCCTGAACACTATCTTGGTGCCTTTCAACTTTGTCGGGGGAATTTGCATTACAGAATTACACGGCTCTTATGAAGGAGAAGAACCTTACAAAAGCATTTATAACAGTCCTGATCTCATGGAATTTATAGGGAGTATCCTTATTTCTGAATTCTGCATTCCATTCATAAAATTGTGATTCACAACAGCTTATCATTATTCTTGGAAGTCTAAAGATGTACTCATTTACTGCAAAATTTCCTCTTGAGAAGCTTTGTGCATTTTTTATGCATTTCCTGTATGCTTGTCCTATGTCCCCTCAACCCCCATCCGTCTCTTTAGCGGTCAAGGGAATTTGCTGACATTTCTCTTATCGATGCGCCAGCTGGTTACAGTGAATTGCTTTTTGTCCAGATTCAAGGATCTTTCAAGGCTCAACATTGCAGGGGGCAGCATGGTTATTATAGTGTCTTTGCAATTTCAGAAGGCAGACTTCAGTTCTCTTTACACGTTTAGCCGTGTGACAGTCCTTCAGTGGAGTCCCTCCTGGTCAACTCTCTCTATCAGATTTCTTCTGGAAAAACTCTGGAAATGTATTTGGAATGACAACCACCTTTGAATCACATTCTTGCTATCAGCAGCAGGAAACTTCCATCAAAAGACTGGAAAGTATGTTGACTATATTCACTGTGTCAAGATCTTGTAGATAAAACATCATGCCAGCTATTTATTTGGTAATGTCTTCACTTTAATTGAGAGCAAATGTTATGCAAGTCATTTTGCAGAAAGTACCACTTATGCAAATAAAATGTAAGTCGTAACTTTACAAAACTGTTATGTGCCCAAAACTTCAAATTCGAATCACTTGTTTAGTATTACTCGCTATAACTGAAGCTCAGTATACATTGGCATTGAAAGTAGCAGTGCTGTTGGGTAGTTGTTGAATCTATTTATACTCAGATACAAGGGGCAACAGAGGAAGGGAAACAGATTAAAAAATGGAAAGGACATGTAATCTTCTTCTATTACAAGCAAACTTTACAGTGTCTAATATAAACACACAGTTAACTGGATAATATCTATTGTAAAGTAGCTAATTAATAAGTTGTATAAACCCCTAATTAGAGGGCTGCTCCTTCAGAGCTTTCAAAAAATGTAGTGATACAAACAGATAGTGTTTTCAGTGAAGCACTATCAATCCTGCATTCATTAAGTCTAGATTATAAAATTGTAATGTTGAAAATGTAAATACGTTATTCAACTGGATTGCAAAGCATCAATAATAAAAAAGTAAAGAAAATTTATAAGCCTACCAAACCCTTTATTACATATCATAAATCTTCAGAACAGCTTTTAACTAAAGATGAAACTAACATTGGGAAACAGGGACGAATATTTAAACATTAATTAATTTAAGGTCTTAGATGATATATTAGGTCTTAGAAGATATTGTAAAGGATATTAATTTGTCGGAATTTTTTTAGGTCTTATTTTTTGACTTTGAAACTATTTAGTGAGGCTGATGCCATGCTAGAAAGTGAAAATTTTGACATTCACAGATAAATTTGAAATTTAATTACTATAACACAGCAGCAGGCATGAAGTTTACCTCAATTCAAATAAAGAAATGGCTCCATTTAAAAATAACTCCAGCCAATGACATTTACTAACTGTGTTTCTCTGGTGATAAACATTAGTGTTGTTGAGTTTGGACAGATGCAATGCTTTTAAAAAGTAAATTGTACACAGTAATTTTTTGTGTATGTGAGGCAACTCTACTCCTTTAGCTTGCCAACATACTTCACATGGATACTCCATCAACACCAAAACCAAAATCACTTAACTGTGTTTCAACAAGACTGGACTTGACCCTGCATGGCCTCTCTGCAAAGGATCAGAATCAGTAGCTACCTAAGCAAAACTTGAAGAATGTTTGGAAATCCCATTATAACCAAGTCTAGATGAAATCAATTTCCCTTCTACGTAATGTCACAATCAGTCTATTTCCATCAGCAAATCAAGCATATCATGGCATCCATCTCTTTGCTCTTCTCCAACAAGCTTCCCATTTATTTCTCAGTTCAGCAGAAGGATTTCTAGTAACAACTCCAAAGCTATAAGGCACTCGAATATATTCATATCTAGGTTCTTGAAAACTTCCCCAGTTGAAACTTAGCATGGAAAAACTTTCCTAGAGACAAGTTAGCTGCACACCAGTCTTAGTATGAGAGCTATCAAGACACAGCAAACCTGCAAACACAAAATCTGCAGGAGCTCTACAACTTCAGTTTTTGTCAATGAAATTTGAACACTCATCGTCCCAATTCTTTCAAAGTAATACACAGAAAAAATACCACCTTTATACCTGAAATAGAGAAGACTTCTGAAAATAGATTTATATCTATAGGATATCCTATAGGATAAACTGGGTTCTAGCCCAGGCACTAAAACTGACTGGCTATGTAACTCCAGACCAATATCCTTACCTTTCTGCACTTTCTTTCATCTTTTTTTTGTTGTTGTTGTTGTTGTTATCCTGAAATCTTTTGAATTCATCTCTTTGGGTTCCTCAAAAGCTTCACTAGGTTAAAAGCTTCTTAGGCATAGGAATATTATAAAACCTAAGCTGTATAATTCCATCAAGCCAACATGCTTAATAGTGAAGAATAGTCATGAAAAGGCATCAGGGTAATTTAACTCAGTACAATTCATGCTAACTAACCACTTCAGTGAACCAGGCACTAGTGTCTAAACCACTACCAAGTTATGTAACATTACAGATTATCTTCCTCTGGCACTCAAGGAATAAATCAATGTTTTCCCTATATTCTCCCATCTCCATATGCTTCTGCTACTGTACTACTAAGGTATTTTCAACAAAGGAGTACAACATCTTTCTGCTGATCTAGCGAATGTTTACCTGAATGATCAAACTATAGGCACCACTGTATAACATCAGGTTATACACATGAACTCGAGTCAGCCGCTTGGGGCTGAGTCCTGGCTTCATCTCTCTCTATGTGACCTTGAACCTGTTACTTAACGCATTTCAGTTTCCTCATCCATAAAATGGGAAATGTAATGCCACCTAACTCATTTGATTTGTATCAAAGTTTCAATACAGTATTTCATGTGAATCGATTAGAATAGAGCCAAACACTTAAAAAGTACTCAATACACGTTGGCTACTATTCAAATATTTTAACTTTGCTTGGTACAAACAGCCACACGTGTAGAGATAAGGTGAGCAAAAGGACAAAGAATTTCCCTCTGATGCTGCTCTTAATTTTTCCTGCAGCCTATATCTTAACAACTTCTGTAATTTTATGCAATGATTTGAATTAACTTTTACAGAGGAGGTGGGGGGGGCAGATGGGAAGAAATGCTGTGTGTTTCATGTAGAGCCTCTGATTTGCTAATCAAATTATTTCTCCTCTTCCCATCCTTGGACTTATCTTCCTATGCCAAAGAGCTTTATCTATTTTGACTTCTCACTCTGTTTACAGGCTGGTGTGGGGAGCCTTTGAGTGCCTTACATTTTGTTTGAATGCGCTTGGCAAATTGCTTACAGCCTGGCTTCATTATCGCGAATGCATGCTACTGAGCTCACATACTGCATCTCCTCCAACTCCGGTTTCCGTCTGTAAAGAGATCTAATTGATTCCCGTTTCCTGTAGAGTACCCCATTAATCCACTTAAGACTGCAGAGAAATAACACTGCCTTTCAGTCCATGAGCTCCTAATGAATTCACGCTAAGGAAGGACACCCAATTCAGCCCATTTCATTCCAGTCATTCACGTACTCTGACAAATGAGAGCAAAACCCTCGAACTTAATTAAACCTTTAAAATTCAAAGTTGCACTCTCAACTGAATAAATTGATCTCCTTGGGTCGGTTTACACATATTAGTAAAAGAACCTAGCACATGCTACCATACCCTGCTTTTCCTGCCCTACTCCTCCCAAATCAGACTGGTCCAAAGCCAGGGTTTATTTTAAGGCAGTTGTCTTGAAGAAACTGAGCAAGCTATGGAAATGGAGACACCTAGCACATTAGTAATTCTTATTGGTTTTCATTAAATCATTTAAAGAGGATTTCATCCCTAAGTCTGTCATTTCTTAGATTATTTTAATACCATGTAGAAATTGTATTATTGCTTTCATTCATCTTTTCATTCTTTGGCCTATCAACCAATAAATTAATCACTAATAATATGCAATTGAGGCATCTACAACATAACACAGAGAAAAAAGAATATGACAGAACGATCTCTTTCTTTTTCTTTTCTATTTTTTCTTTTCTTTTTTGAGACAGGGTCTCACTATGTTACCCAGGCTCGAGTGCAATGGCATCATCATAGCTCACAGCAACCTCAAACTCCTGGGTTCAAGCGATCCTCCTGCCTCAGCCTCCCAAGTAACTGGGAGGCTATAGGCATGCACCACCATGAGGGCTAATTTTTCTATATTTTTGTGGAGATGAGGTCTACGATATTGCTCAGGCTGGTCTGGAACTCCTGGCTCAAGAGATCCTCCCATCTTTGCCTCCCAAAGTGCTGGGATTATAGGCATGAACTACCATACTCAGCCCATCTTTTTCATTTTTAAGGATCTTTAATTAATTACATATAACAATCAGCACACTTTCCCAAACAGTACACAGCTAAATGCTTTAAAAACTCCAAAGAGTGTACAGCAGCACTGTTTATAATGGCCAAAATGTGGAAACCATCCAAATGGCCATCGATTAGTGAATAGATAAACAATATGTCATATCTATATAATGGAATACTATTCAGCAATAAAAAGAAACACACCATTGATACACACTACAGCATAGATGAACATCAAAAACATACAAAGTGAAAGAAACCATAAGGAAAAATCGATATATTATATAATTTCACTTATATGAAATAGCCAGAAACATAAATTTAGAAAGGCAGAAAGTAGAATGGTAGTTGCCTAAAGCCTGGGGGTGTGAACAAAGAGTAGCTACAATGGTCGTAAGAAATCTTTTTGTGATGATGGAAATGTTTTAATATTAGATTATGATGATGTTATGCTAAAAAAAATGTACTAAAAAAAATTATTAGGTGGGCTCAGTAGTACACTCCTGCAGTCCCAGCTACTCCGGAGGCTGAAGCAGGAGGATCGCTTGAGCCCAGGAGTTCGAGACTAATCTAGGCAACATAGAAAGACCCTGTCTCTAAAAAAATAAGTGAATAAATAAACAAATCATTAATTGCACACTTAAAACATGTAAAATTTATGAAGTGTAGATAATACCTCAGAAAAATTATTTAAAAGAATCAGAGAAAAGAAAAATCAGCATAGGCTGGGACAGTGTGGGAATGCTATGTTGAGAAAGCTAATCTGGGCCCTGAAAGGTGGGTAGTATTAACAAATGAAAATAAGAGTATTTATGTCATCATTTTAATCTTACTGACAGGTGGATAATGAAGACAAGAAAATAGCTTCCATCCTTTCCAGACCCACCCCTGCCACGTCCACAGGACGCACATTTCTTGAGGACAGTCTTTGTTTCTGTTCACTGTCGTATCCCAAATCACTCTAAAGCGGTTAGCACATGGGAAGAGCTTAAGAAAGATTTGTTGAATAATTCACTGACAAAATCCCTATGTCACTTCTTGGAAAACACATTTAGTTAAATAGTTTTTCATGTATTTAAAAATGGTATATTCTGTTTGTTTGTTTGTTTGTTTGTTTTTCTTTCACTCTTCCCTAGCAAACTCAACTTCAATGTTGTTGAAAATAGAAAACTGAGCATTGTATATAAAGGCTTCTGTGTGTAGGGAATAATACCAGGAGACTAAGAGATATAAATTCTAAAACTCGAATCACAAAGTTTCTAACAATATATAAGAAGAATCAGTTCTCTACAGTTTAAGAGAAGTGTCAGTCGTTAAAGGTTGTAGCAAGCTTTAAATGGTCACTGATTTATAAACTCCTAAGGAATAGTGTGGTGCTCCTATTCAACATAGAGATGGTTACAGAAAGCTGTCAGATGATATAGTAATTTCAGGAGAGGCTGGAAATGATGCATAAGAAACCCAATTTATTTTGCTCTTTTCTACAACGGCAGAAATATAGAGCAATTATCCACTACATAGCTCAGATCCAACTCCCATCTCTTAAGTACAATACCTCCATATTCTGATCAGAATGATCCTTACATTGTTCATGTCTTCACTCAGTCTGCTTCGGTAGTGAAAAAAAATATTTTTAAAAATCCTTTAATTGCAGAATCTTATACCAAATGGTGTCATTTCTTTCTCTGCAATAGGTCTAGCTGCTGCCTTTTCCTTTCCGTCTCCATAGCAACCAGTAGAATTTAGGTTAGGGATCACCCTAACGTCTTGTCTTCTACAACAGATATTTAATCTCTCTCTCTCTCTCTCTCATACACACACCCCTTATATTTCTAGTCTTATTTCAGTTAAAATACAGTTTCATGATTCTTAACCACAATTTTCATGGTAACACTTTCTGACCTAGAATCCATGAAATATCCTATTGAATGTCATTTCAAATCCAAACCTCTGAGACCAATTTCCAGGTTTACATGTCACTGCTGTATTACTATGCTGTAATATCTCAATAACCCAGAACATCTACTTGAGATGAATCACTATGCGATATCCCTATTCATTCCAACTGTATACAAAGACCATTTATAAGATAAATGTAAAGAACACAAAGAAAGAAAGAGATACAACTAAAACCCCTTCACCCACAACCCATTTTACAAAAAAGAACATTATCATCACCTTTCTGTCTGGCTCTGATCCCAGCCACTCCCACTTCCATTAGAGGTTAACTACTCTCGTGAATATTGTTTTTATCATTCTTTTGCTTTTCATTATAATTTTACCATAATAAAATTATACTCCTAACCATGTTTTATTTAGTTTTACATATTTTGAACTTATATAAATAAAATCACACTGTATGTATTTGTCTAGGATTTGCTTTTACTGTTCAGTCCAGTAAAAGTTCCTTTTACTGCTGAGTAGTATTTTCTATAGGAATATACCACAATTTATTTATCCATTCTACTATGAGTTGACTGCTGAGTTTTTTTCCAGTATAATTTTTAATACAAATGATTCTACCACAAATGTTCCTGGTATACATGGACATAGCACACACACATGGGCATGGGAATGGAACTGTTGGGTGATAGGGTGAGGAGAAACTTCACCTAGCGAGGCCAGAACAAAATGTTTCCCAAAGACCCAGCAGTAAACTAAATTCTCATCAGTGGTGGATAAGTGTTCTGGTGGCTGCACATTTCCACATCCTCAGACTTTGTAATATTTCCCAATTAGGTAGGATCAAACGTCTTTATTATCTGTGTTACAGTTGGTCTATTTCTGATCACTAATGATACTAAACACATTCTCACATTTTTTTTGCCATTCCAATCTAAGCTTCACGTTTTTATATTTTGCCAATTTGTCACTGTTATTTTTTTCTAGAGATATGTAAAAGTATTTATAAATACATGATATTTTTACTTCTCTGCATTGTCAGTAATTTTTTCTAAGTTGTTGCTTATCTTTTTTCTTTCTTTCTGAGATCTTTTGATAAAAAGAGGAGCTACGATCAAATGTGGTAGAATCTATTCTTAATGATTTCCTTAATGGGGCTTTAATGTCATTTCTTTAAGAAATCTGCCCGTGTTTATGACTTCAAAAATAGATTGTCCAAATCATCTTCTAATTTTTAAAACATTTTTTCCTTTCACGGTTAAGTCTTTAATTCATATGGAATGATATTTTTATATGAGATGAGGTTTTTCTGTGTGAATTATAAATTGTTCCATACCAGTTAGTTTAAAAAGGAGAGAGAGAGAAAACCCATGCTGGTTCTCTCATATTGATTTCAAATATGTGAGGCTTTGTTTCTGGGTTCATTATGTTGTTTCACTGGCCAATTTGTGTAACCCTGCACGAAGCCATATTAGCTTAATTACTGAAGTTTTATACTGAGTCTTAATATCTGACAAGGCCAAGTCCCTATGATTTGATGTTATTCTTCAAAAGTTTCCACTAAATCTGGCTCTTTGTTCCTCAAATATATTTGTGAATCAACCGGTTGCATTCCGCGGACAGACAAAAAACACACTATAGGGATTCTGATTTCAATTATTTTATATATCAACTGACTGAGAATTGACATTTTAACTTTTTTGAGTCTTTCAATCAATGAAAATGATTTATTTTCTATTTTTCGTTTAATGTTTTAGGAAAATATGTATACTTTTCACTATAAAAATTCATATCGCTTTGTTGGATTTATTTTCTGCTTCTATACTTATTTTCTTCCTTCACTCTATTTTTTTCTGTTACCTTAAGTTGACTCCTTCATTTTCACACTAAAATTATGTTACCTTATAAGCTTAGATCATTGTCATTCATCCTTTCTTCTTTTTTAGTATAAATTTTTAAGATAATAAATATTTCTCTAAATAATGCTTTCATTGCATCAAGCATGTTTTGCTATGTAGAATTTTCACTATCATCAATATTGTATAGAAATATATTCTATTTTCCCTTGCCATTTCTCTTTGATCTATGAGTTACTTAGAAACATTTATTAGCTTTCAAAGATATGACTTTTTTACTTTTCTTTTTATTATTGACTTCTACCTTAATTACATTTTGATTACATTTTCTTCACAGCTCAATATGTCATCAAATATAATTTTTTTCCTATGTGCATGAAAAAAGTGCATTTTGCAGTTTTAGTTATAATATTCTATATGTGTTTATTAATTTGAGCTTGTAATTGGGCTCTTTTCATCTTCTATATGCTTACTGATGTTCTTCTCTGCTTGAGTTACCAAATAATGAAAGGGATGTGTTAATATTAATATATTTCTTTCATTGTTATACTTGTCTATTTCTCCTCATAGTTCTATTTTTGCTTCATGCATTTCAATATTATATATGTCTAGTGAATTAATCTTCAGGAATGCTTTTTAAAATAAAGTCAATTTTAACTGATATTAATATAGTCATACCTACCTTCTTTTGGATAGTACTTATCTGAGATATATTTTCCATGATTTTAGTTTCAAAAATTCCACACTCTTATAATTTACATGTGTTATGTTATAAAGGACTTACAGCTTTTTTTAATATGGAATATTTATTCTATTTACTTTTATTTTTGATTTGTGATATTTCGGGATTTATTTCTACATTTTTTCTTTCTGCTTATCTTACTTTTCTTTCTTACCTTTTCCTCTCCTCCCATGTACCAAATAGTTTAATAATATTCACTTTTGCCTATACTTTTAGTGTAATTACTCCATAAATTTTAAGATGAACACTTTATTTATGAGTCAAAATTCAATCTATAGTCCTTCTTCCAGAACTATATAAGGTCTTTATAACAATTTAAATACAATGCCCTCTCTGAGCTTTTGGGATTCTTCGTTATTTGTTTTTCTGAACTTTGTGGACATTCTTCTTCCCAAAATCGAATGTCCATATTCTGCAAAGTCTAGAACTTTCTTTAAATTCTTTCAGTGTCTAAGACTCTAAAAGAAGAAATTTCCAAATAGAAGCTGACTGACAGTTTCATACATAAGAAATTACCTTGTAAAGCGTTTAGTTAGAATTGCGTAATGTTGGATACTTTATGATCAGGGATAATAAACCACCAAACGTAGAAGGTGGTCATTGGATTTCTGTTGCATGTAGGCCAAATATGCTAACGATAAAGTAAATTCCTCTTGGTGACAATTATTGGTAAATTTACCTCTAATAGCAAAGTATCTTATAGACATTACCAGTAGCTGGTTCTCTTCTCCTAATAGGCACCCATACTATTGATTTTAGGTGGGACTATGCAACCTGCTTTGCCTCACCTAATACGAGTACCCTGTGTAACTTCTCATTGGATGTGTACAATTTTCATGCTCTCTGTCCCAGGCTCTTTGACCAAGGTAGCATGTTTCACATGATGCAACCACAGGATGATGGTGTCTCCATTAGCTCAGATCACTAAGGAAGCTGCCTAGAAAACAGTTGTCTGAAGACTTGCCAGACCCACAGCAAACTGCATTATAAAGGAATAACTGTTGACACGGGCTTTGGGATTATCCATTACTACAGTAAAATATAGCCAAATTTAACTAATAATATATTTAACTTAATGTTCATTGTATGAGCCAAAGCAGATACTATTTTTTTTTCCATATTAAATACAAGGTTACTGAAACACAGCAAAACTATGTTGCATTCTAAGGCCATCCAACTTTAAGTATCAAGACCTGGAAGTGAATTTCCCTTATAAATAAAATATAAGACATATATAAGCAATTAAATTAATAATGCTTTATTTCATTAGAGCCCAATATAACTCCTATTTAACACTACATTAAAACATTTGTAAAATGAATTCTCCATTGTAATACTTACTTGGAACTATAAATTCTATTTCTTCTGACATAGCAACTCCTAGTTTATTAGAAGCAAAGCAGCGGTATTTCCCTTGAAAGTGAGATATGTGCCCTTCATTTGGGATCTTGAATGTTCCTGAATTGTTAAATACAATTATCCGAGGGTCAGAGAGATCAAAAGGCTTGTCATCCTTAGTCCATGTATATCTATAAGATAAAACTAAATTTAATAATCATGAAAAAATCATAATCATTTCTTAATTTTAAAGTATTTATAAACCAATGCACAAAAGTGATAAAACCAAGATTTATGGTAAAAAACATATACATATTTGACAAATGAGAGAATAAAATTTAAGGAAAATTTTGTTGTTTTTTTAATTAAAGTTATTTTTAAATTTTTTTAATTAGAAAGGTAATGCAGGATTATTACTAATATTTTTGATACTGCAATGAGTATAATATATATAATTTCTGTTTGTGCGTGCATGTGTGTGTGTGTGTGTGTGTGTGTGTGTGTGTATGTAAAGAACTCACTCAAAATCCAAAAGGACACATGCCAAATACTATTAAATTTCCTCATATTTCCTACCATAATTTTTATACTTATTTGTCACATATTTGAGATCATACTGAATATGTCACTTTGCCAATTGATTTTTAGAGTTAATTAAATGCTACTAAAGAATTTTATGACATTATTTTCTTTTATATGGTGATTAATTATTTTAATTATTTAACCATTTTAATGTTTTCCCATTTGTGATCTTTTATGTTTATATTATGATAAACAACCCTGCATATTTATGTTTTTGGGACTTGTCCAAATATTTTTATGCCAATTCCTTAGAAATGAGATCAATAAAAAAATAATGTAAGGAACTTTTGTAGTTTTGATAAATGTTGCAGAATTATATTCCAGAATAAAAAATATGTATAGTTAAATTCTTACCCCAGTATACTAGAGTGTTAGTTCTACAGACAATGATGTAAAGAACCTTTTTACATTTTTATGACTCTAATAGACAAATAATGATTTCTCATGTAGATTTTATTCAGTATTTTATATAAGAATTACCCATGTATCATACACTGCTGGTGGGACTGCAAATTAGTGCAACCTCTGTGGAAAGCAATATGGAGATACCTCAATGAGATACAAGTTGAATGTAGTTTTTTTAACCGTCATTACATCAGTCATTTAGATTTAACTTTATGATTTCAGTGTTCATTGGAAGGCTTATTAAAAATATAATTTCTATATTGAGTTTTTACTTTTTACTCCTGTCTTAGCTAGTTGAAGAATAACTTGAAGTAATTTTTTTTAAAAATAAGGGCCTTTGAATGGTTTCTATGGTTTGAACTTGCATGTATGAGAACGAGTTTTTGTTTTTTTACGTATTTGAATAACAAATTAGTTGGAATTCAAATTCTTTCATCAAAACCTTTTTCTATTGAAAGCTCTGTTGCTTCACAGTTTTCAGATACGAAGCAATAGAGAGGAAATGCTGATGTTTTTTGTTTATAATCTGTAGGATTTCCTTTCTGTATCCTTATGACTCAGCAATATTATAGGAAATGTCTTGATGTGAGTCTCTTTTCATTATTTTGTCTGAGAGTCTAAATACATGTCCTTGCATTTTACTTTGGTTCCAACTGTAGGGATTGTTTTTCTTTAGATGTGCTTGTAATTCTCATGTAAGACTTCTCTTCTCTGTCTTTTATCTTTTTCTTTCCTGTCATTATTTGAATATCTTTGTCCTTTTCCTCCACATTCTTGAAAAGCTTCTCAAGTTTGTCTTCATTAGCTAAGATTTTGCTTTTATTCAACTGTCAAATCTCTTTTCTTGTTTTCAATGAAAATTTTAAATTTTACTATCGTCATTTTGCTTCCTTGCAATCCTTATATCTCACAACTGATTTCATCTCATTGTATTTTTTATTTATTTAAAATAACAAACACACTTTTAATTGATCTCAGATAAAAACTACTCAGGTGAGGTCAGAATCATTTTCGCCACTTAAT
>CAUYSK010007126.1:0-26092 GCA_963575035.1 Avahi laniger | reverse complement strand
TCTACTAAAAATAGAAAGAAATTAATCAGACAACTAAAAATATATAGAAAAAATTAGCCGGGCATGGTGGCGCATGCCTGTAGTCCCAGCTACTCGGGAGGCTGAGGCAGAAGGATTGCTTGAGCCCAGGAGTTTGAGGTTGCTGTGAGGTAGGCTAACACCACGGCTCTCTAGCCCGGATAAAAGAGTGAGACTCTGTCTCAAAAAATAAAAAAAAACATAAATAAATAAATAAATAAAATAGTGTGTTCTTTCTGGAAGAAATCAAGTGGAGTGAATTCTAAGTATAAGACCAAGGATGGGATGAATCAGAATAGTCAACCTTGAAAATATCTTTAAGCTCAAAAGAATTTAACTATATCTATAGAACCACAAATATTATTTGTTCTAAATTAGCAGAAAATATTTAACTTATAGTAAGTTTCCTCAGACTATTTTGTTGTATTTATACATCTTTTTACAGAGAAGAAATTTAACAAAATTGTCTTGTTTTCTTTGTAGGGGACTTTTGTATAAATCCTCAACAGACTGCTTGATTCAAGCTGTTCAAGGTGAAGGATTCATGAGTCTATATAAAGGCTTTTTACCATCTTGGCTGAGAATGGTAAAGTTAGGTTTTTTACTTCCTTTTTTTTTTCTTTTCTTTGTGCTTAAATTACTTTTAATCTGTAAGTATTTTCCCTTTTCTCTTCTGGTTTGCAGCATGGCCCCAAAATCAAGGTCCTTTTTCTCTTTTTTAAATCTTTTTTTGTTTTCTTTTACCTCTTCTCAAAGTCATATTGCCTCCCTATGTAGATTAAGGTAAAATAAATAAGTTACCATCCATTAATGAATAGGTGAATAGATTTTCTGTAATGTAAAATCTTTAGTAATCTATTTAGTTATATTTTAATATAGTAGTTTGGGAGAGGTCTACAAATTTTACAGTAGATAACTTGCCTATGAAAATTTTACTGTTTCAAACAAAATTTGTTACTTTGATGACAAATGTTATATTACTCTTTTATACTTATTACCACAAAACTGTGCTTAGTGAGAAACTATTATGTCATTTTTATTTGGTATAGGTGTTATTTTTTATTGAAGTGAACTAAGATGTAGAATGAGATGACTTAAGTAATATAGCAAATAAAAACAAAGATTCATGTCTTTTGTAAATTAGAAAACATTTGAAAGAATGATGAGTTATGGGTTTAGAAATTCAAACAATCAAAAATTAACATAATATATTATAATATATTATAATGTTATATATAATGTAATATATATATATATGTAATTGAGTACCTATGCCATGCAAAGCCTTACATTAAGGGCTTAGCTTTGAGTAAGAAACTATAAGTGATGAGTGTTATGGGAAGAGTGCCTGGTGCTATAGAAATATATAGCAAATAAGTACAGCCTAGGCTGGGAGATATGAAAACTTCTCTGGAGAATGGATTTTGAATTGAGATTTGAAGAATGAGTAGGACTTAGCCAGGTAAAAAGAACAGAAAGAAATATTCTCTTTAAAGGGAAGGTTGGAGTGGACACAGAGCACGATGAGTTCAGGGAACCGAAGGAAACCCAGCAGGCCAAGGCACAGAGACCTGGTGGAGAGAGACAGACATCAGTGTGGGAAGGCCATATGAACCAGAAGAGTGATGGCACCAGCCTGATACCATCTGCATTTTTAGAGAAATCATCTGGCTGCCATGTATATTGGAAAAAGGCCAGGAATAGTGATAAATGAGAGATAATGGTGGCTTGAACAAGAGTATAATGTGGGGACAGATGATAAAAGAAAAAATTTAGGAGGTGGAAAGGAAATAGAAATATGACTGATTGGATGGGGATGAGGGAATGGTTGGAGAAGATAAGGAAAAGTCAGACTTTATTCCCAGATTCCTACTGTGAGGAACTGATAATGATATAATTTCCTAAATAGGGATCATTTGCAGGGAAGAAGATTTGGGGGGTAAAATAAGTGGATACATGATATTTTGGATACCCATAAGACATCCGAGTAGAGGTGTCTAGATGACTAACTTAATACATTGGTCTGGATCTTGGGAGAGAATACAGGGATGGAGATTTAGATTTGAGTACTGCCTGTATGTAGTTGGTAATTGAAGCTTTGGTAATAAATATCACTAAGGGATAGTAGATATTTATTTATTAACATGAAATTAATGACCAAAGCCCTTGGCAATATCTGATGCAAAAGTGTACCAAAATTAAAAAAAAAATTGGATGGTCTTGATTATACTTTAAAATTATGTCAAAACTGTGGCTGTTTATTACTCGAAAGGTAGATTTTGATTTGACTTGCATGAACTAAGCACTATTATAGGTGCTGGTAACACTGAGGAATAAAAGCTTTTGCACTAGAAGGGCTTACAGTGAGATGTAGAAACTAAACATGTAGATATTTAAAATTACAGAAATAATAAATATTACTAAATCACTTGGTATATGGCCAAAACTGCTAGTCACTTTTATGGCTTAACTCATTGAATTCTCCCAATAATCTGTGTAGCAGATTGCTATCCTATCCCTCTTATATAGAGGAGGAAACAAAAGCATAAAGAGACTGAAGAACTTGACCAGGATAGGGTGGTTATTATAATAACTAGGGTATCAAATCAGGGTTTCAAATCCAGGCAGCCTGATTCCAGAGAACTTAGCCTTACTGAGGGGTCTGTATTAGTGCTCTGCCAGTGGTGTGAGCAATACTCTGGGAACACAGATAGTAGAGTAAAAATGGCTGTAACTGTGTTTTGGAAGTCACGAAAGGCTTCACAGCACTGATATTTGATCTGGGCTTTGAAGCATTGGTAGGCATTTGTCAAGAGAAATATGAGGGAGCAACATGAGCGTAGGCATAATGTCATGTGTAGGCCTGTTATGTTTGAAGAACCACAGAAAACTCAGTGTGTCTGGAAAATAGGTCCTCAGAGGGGAGGTGGTAGGAGACAAGGCTAGAGAAATACCTAAGGACCAGGTTGGTCAGGACCTCGTGGACCCGGCTTAGTATTAATAGTTCAGGTGCAACCCTATAGTCAACAAGCACCTGTAGTCACCTGTAGTCACGTCCTCATCCAAGAGTCAGCAAGCAGCTGCTTGAGCACGAGAGCAATGTGCTAAGATTTGTTTGTCAGTGAGGTTACTTTGGAAGCAGTATAGAACATACATTGAAAGCTAGGTTACAAGAAAGTAAGTTTTAGCAGTGGTCTAGCCATTGGATGATTGTAGAAATGGAGAGAAGAGAGATTTTAGGGAGATTTATAACTCCACAGGTTAGTAACTCATTATATGTGAAAGGTGAGGGACAGAAAAAAAAAGGGATACTTTTATGTTTCTAGTGTGGGAGGCTAGGAGGATGGTGGTGAGACTATTGATGAAACACAAAATCAGGGTTGAGGGGCCGAAGGGCATGGATAATATCCAAGTACAAAGGATGAGACCACTTGATCTGACCCATTCTCTTTATACATGAAACTCAGGAAGTATAATATAAATGACAAAAAAAGAGTACATAACACATGCAAGCTCTACATACATTAATTATTTTTAAAATGTTGTAAAAATATAGTAAAACAGGTAGTGTTATCCTCATTTTTCAGATGAGAACACCGTGGCTCAAAGTGTAAGGAACTTGCTCAAGTTCACGTTGCTAGCATGTTGCAGAGCTGGGAATTGACTGCAGGTCTATTCCGCTCAATACCCCATGCTCCTTCGTAACACAGAATACTGAGTTGCTCAAGATCCTGTAGCTAGTCACAGAAGTTTTAAAAGAGACCGTTTGCCATTAAGAGGGATATTACCAGAGAAAGGCTGGCTAACCACCAAACGTGTTATTTCCCTGTTGATTTGCCGTGGTATATGACCTTGAGTTCAGAAATCTGACTCATCAGCACTTCCAAGTAAATCGGCCTTGGAAACACAGAGCTCGCCTCAGCTGATTCCGTTGAAACTGATGATCAGGCCAGAATATCTGTCTGGCTTATTCGCATCATACAACACATTTGGTGAATGATCTGGATGCTCAAGTCCTCGAGCCAATGTGTTTCCTCCTAAATTCGAGCTATTTGGGGACCCAAGTAATAATCAAAAAGTTACTTGTTAAACACAGAATCACAACAGGAAGAGCTTATTTGTAAACCTAATATTTAAGAACTTCAACCCAAGAGAGTCTAATGTGTTCAGCTCCACAGTAATAGGCATGGAAAAGGACTCTGCTTCTGCTTCTTTCCAGCCTTTATGGCAAAAGACAGGTCAGAGGAATCAACATGGGCTCATATACACTCGAATCATTTACAGTGGTCACAGTTATGGCAGTGAGAAAGCCAGCAAGTGATCTTAGTGCCCACATGCATGCCTGCATAGAGAATCAGTTAATTCCATTTATAATACTACCCATGTTCTCTCGCTATGTGATCTCCCTCTCTTTATTCGAAACTAAACTCCATCCCAATCCCTCCTACTAGGTGGAGGTAGTATGGCCTTGCTTTGCTTGGTCCCTGATTAATATTTATTTCATTTGCCTATGGTTTTGTTGCTATATCATTAACATGAGGAAGAAGACCTATTGCCACAGTAATAAGGAATGATTGCATACACCATTCTTAACTAAGACTTCTTCCTCCTCGATCCGACTGCAGCTATATACCTGGCTCACTTCATTTTTGTTGTCACAAGAATATAGTTATCTTTACATCTTTATATCCTTATTTCAACTATGTCTTCATTTAACCAAGATATGTTCTCCTAAATCTACTATTTAGTAAATTCTCAGTCTATTAATATAATATGCTCAATATTTCCAAACATATATGACATAAATATTGCTTTGCAAACTAACCAGATACATTTTACATTCTAATTGCTTAAGCTTATTTGTCTACTCTTGTATGGTAGGGTCCTTCTCTGATCAGTATTGATCAGAACTGAACCAGACAGGTGTTATTAGATCCAAGGCATCCCTTTCTCTGTTCCATTGTTTCTCCTGTGATATCCTTTGTGTCTTTAGTGTTTATATGTTTAGTATTTATATCTTCTTCTAATCCTTTTCCTTTTATAATTCTTTTAGATGTAGTTGCACCTTCATTCAAGTTAAAGTCAAGCCTTTCTGAGCTGGAAGCTTACTTCTCTATTTAATGTGAATTTTTATATATAAATAGTGAGACATCAGGTGTTGGTTTAATGACCTAACTCTCAAAGGGTAATCTTTTGCCTTCCTCACTTTCAAGTACTTAAGTATCTTATTGATATGCTCCATATTACAACCTACATGTAGAGGAGCCCAGCCTGGAATTCAGGCATCCTAAGTTCTAGCCCTTTAGCCATTAATGGTTCATAAAAGAACCCTGGGAATGGAAAACAGAAGCCTGTGTGGTCTATCTCTACAACATGCTAATAGGCATTTGACTGTTAAGCCTCAGTGTCCTTATCTAAAAAATAGGGATGTTAATAGTTTTCTGTTGTAAATTGTTTAGAGAAACCTGCCATAAATAAAACACGAAAATACTTTGTAAATTATAAAGTGCTTTATGAAGTGAAATGCAAAAATACTTGTTTTCAGTTTAAGTAGATTCAAAATGACTTTGTCATTCAAGATATGTATGCATATATGTAGAATATTTATAATTGCTTTGAAATATGCACTAACTTCTTTGATTAATCTTTCAGACCCCTTGGTCACTGGTGTTCTGGCTTACTTATGAAAAAATCAGAGAGATGAGTGGAGTCAGTCCATTTTAAGCCCTTAAAGATACAGTGTTCAGTATTGTTGAAATATGGGCATCTGCAACACACACCCCCTGTTATTTCTACCTCTTTAGGAAGACACCTTACTCCACAGAGACTGTGATTTATAGGGGGGCAGCACTTTATTTTTCTCTGGAAACCCAAGTTCCCTTTGGCTCCTCTGTTTGTCCAAAAGTGATCTGGCCAGATCTCACAAGGCCACCCAATGAGACCCAGCACAGCATTTTGTAAAGAAGAATCGAACCCTGACCACTTTCACCTTGGGCGAGAAGGTTTGGCCTTTGAGATGCTATTCTATGCTGAAGAGCCTGCCTAGAGGAGGAGTGCCAGGAGGGAGCCAGCATCTCAGATCTGAAGTAGACGATAGGAATGTGGAAGAATATATATGTAGTGCTTAAGAAATGCATTTAACCTATTATGTCAGTATTATAATTGAAGTTTGACAATTCATTTTTCTGTTGTCGTTAAAGTGTACATATTGTAAATTAAAGGGAGCCGAATAGAAATTCATGAGTCATGAATAAACATTTTGAGTTTCCCTAGAGTTGAAGGAAGTTGATGTCCCTTTTCTTGACAAGGAGGGGGGAAAAAAATCAAGTCGAGATGATGTCTGGATTTCAAGGAAAGAAGCTGATCTGTCAGTGCCCTCTCATTAGATCTGTGTTAATTGGTTAGTACTCTACCACATATGCTGATAACTTTCCCTGACAGCCACAGACTCTGAATGTTGATGAAAACAGAGAAGAGAATTTGCCTTGTTACATATCCTGTTACAACTCAATGTCACTATCTCTCAAGAATCTTAATATATAAGAATTGTAACTTATTTGATTAAAATTCAGCTGTCTGTGTCCTTTTATAAAACACCTTTGTGGCCATCAGCCTTTCAGTGGTATTTTAAAAGCAAAGCTGATAGGAAGTTAGCCCACTCTGACATACATCCTTTATCTTCCTTTCCCTAAACACTAAGGCCTCTAGAGAGACAGAGAGACAGATTCAGAAATCACACTAAAACTGTCAACAGCCTGAATCTTACTCACTTTGACAAAGCTTCTTGCCTAAAAAGTGATAAGTATGAACTATCTGCAGTATACAGTTATATATCCAATCTTTGAATCAAATCTCTATTCTTATTTTAGAAAGGTAAGAGATTTCTTCAGATTCACCTATGTAGCACCTGCTCCCCCAGCCTCAGACAGTGGGCATTTCTGGATGGATGGCTGTGGTTATGGGTAAAAGCTGCAATTGTTAAATAAGAAAACACAAAAGCTTAAGCCCGAGAAAGACCTTGGAGCTAACCAAATAATTTGTTCTGATGGACATGGATGAAGTTGAATAGAAAAAAGTTTACAGGTGCTTTGCGGGTTGCACTAATGCATAATCACTGCCATTTTAAGAGGGGAACATATACTTTAAAATATACTTTAATGTGATGTATTAATATGCAACGACTTAATTGTTTTTCTAGTTACAGAATGTGAAGTTTAATCTCTTCAAATCTTTAAGTGATTTATTTTTCCATTGCATTTGTCAATCTGTAAATGAGTTGTTAAATATATTTAATATATTATTATGTGCTTACATTTCCAAGTATTCTGCATTGAACCACTTTGGGGAAGTTATAGTAATAGTTTTTTTGTGTGTTTTGTAATTTTTAAAATTAAGTAAAGACTGGATCAAAATAATCACATGCAAAGTAGACCGTGAAAAATTTGATTTAGCTTTATTCTTTGGGGCAACTTGAGATAAAAACATTGCTTAAGTACTGACAATGTCCCTTGGTATCTGAATCAACATGAGTAACTGAAGTTTTTAACCTAAAATGGTTCCTTGGGATTATCTGGTTTCAATCCCTCATTTTGCATATTAGGAAACTGAGAAGTGGAGTTGTTCATCCTCGTAAGTTACTTAGTAGCAGAGCCAGGATAAAAATACAGATCTCCTAATTAATATTATTATTACAACTGATAGTTACTGTATACTAATTAGGTGCCCAGTGAATGTCTTATGTTATCTTCACGACAGCCTAGTCCGGTGCTCTCGAGTCCTCCAAAAACAGATTTTTCTTTGTGGTATTTTTACGTGTCATACATTTTAAATGAATCCGAATTACTTCCTGCATAAATTTTAGAATGGAGTCACCATGCTTTAATTTGAACTTAAAGACCCTCCATAATCTGACCAAATCCTGCATATCCAACATACATCCATTCACATTCACAATTTTCTAGTGAAATCGTATTCATTAGTAATCTTGGTATAATACTTTGTTTTTGCGAGCTTGGAATCATCTTGTTCTTTTCTAAAATAATCCACAGTAAATAAAAAGGAATAAAAATTTCAGTAATTTTGTGTCCATGCTCATAGATTTAACAATTCCAATCTCAATTTCTTATTATAGTACTACTGTATGTGGTATTTCTCTATTTCCTTTCAGTTTAGTACTGATAATACTTGACATTTAAGCTTCTTTTGCTTTGCTTTCACATTTTTTCTGTTCTTAAATGATTTTTTCTTATTGAAAAGTACATGTACTTATTTTTAATTATGTACAATTTTCTGTTCTTTATATGTCTAAGTGAATTGATATATATCTCTAATTAAAAGATGGCATTTCTTAAGTTTGCTTTCAATAAGAAATAATGTATCTTTTCAAGTGTTCTAAATCCTATTTGATTGTAATCCACTAGTGGGTAGGACTTTGACTTCCATTTTTATATGAATCTCTTCTCTCATTAGTAGCATTTCTTTGCTGTTAGGTACTCAAGAAAAATTGATTACAGCTACATAAAACATGAATCAGTTTTATCCTTATTATGTTAAGAATTCTGACTATCATATAAGACGAGTCTGAAATTTCTCTTTCACTTTACTAATAAGAAAAATTCAGGGAGGTTTAAATGTAAAAGAAATTTTCAGTTCAGTCTTTAAGTTTTAAGCCCATTTGTTTAAAATTGATATAGTTACACATGTTTTTTTCTGTTAATGAAAACATTCCTTCAGGAACTCTGTAGAAAAAAATGCTTGACTTTAATACTTGATGGTTAAAAAAATTTCTTTGGAAAATAAACAATTCTCTTCTCCCCAGTTAAACCAGGACTCTAAAGATGATTACAAAGTAGATGTATATTATTATTGAATGCCAGGTAACATGGAAAAAAGACTGATCCTGAACTCTACTGATCTTTATTCTACTTTGGGTTCTACTTCTGACAGCAGTGTAACTAGAATCAAGTCCCTTCGCTTCTCTGAATTTACATTTCTTTATAAGATGAAGTCATTGAACTCTAAAATCTTAACTTGAATATACTTAAAGGATGCTGTTATATTGATGTCATGCTTAAAAACTAGAATTTAAAAAATTTCATTGGGATTTGTTTTTTTCTGGATTTGATTTGTTTTCTCATACTTCAAGATTGGGAAAAATTTGTTTGGATCTTCAAGTATAATAAAAACTTCTTATATGGCTAGACATTCTCACACTGAAGTCCATCCTTCATAGGGAAACAGAGTCATTTTCCTGTGGGCAATTCTGGGCATGTCACCCCACATTCTTTCCTCCATACACACATAATAAACATTAAAATCTTTAATGCTATGTTAAGACCCTCTCAATCTGACTCCAGCTCACCTTTCTAACCCTTACCTTTCACTACATACCTCTACCCTACCTGCTTGCAAATGCATTGCTCTACTTATTTCCCTGGAGATGCTCTGTACTTGGCTGCTTTTCTCATGCAGTGTTCATTCTGTTCCCTCCTCCTAATTTTTCTCTTACCACAACCGCCCATTCATCTTTATTTTCATTTGTTAAATCCTACTTTAATATCTAAAATGATCACCTAGTACTTCCGCTCTGAAGCTTTCAGTATCTTCAGTGCCTCCTTGCTCCCATTGCTTTCTCTCCTACATGGGTGTACATGTCAGCTTCCCCTACATAGGATGAACTGCTTGAAAGCAAGGACCATGTAATACATCTCTATATGCCTCATAAACATCAAGTAGGAGCGGCTTGGGAGATATTTGTTCAATTGAGAGTCTTTTAGGAGTGGGAGAAGAAAAACATTTATGCCCACATGATTAAGGCGTGTTTTGTTTTGTTCCTACCTTCAGAATAATTATATTGGGTCAATAACACTTCTGATTTCATGAGATTCTTTACCAAGTTAAATGCTGAACTTCATTTTTAAAAGATCGTGTATTTAAACACATAATTATTATAATTTTATGTGTCATTTTCATCAGTTTAATAGCTATTCTACAAAATCTAGAATTTGATAGTTTTAAATAATTTAAAATTTGATTCATAGACGAATAATAAATATGTGATATGTTCACATTATTTTTTATTTTAGAGCATGTACGGAAATTGTATTACTATTTGGCCTTCACGATGCTATACACATGCACATTTTACCCACTCAAGTGTTTTATTATTTCTGAGTTTTGAGGAATACATGATTATTTTTCTCTCCCCATACTTTACCCCCAACAGGCTGCTGTGATTTGTCAACAGCAGCAGGCGCCACTTGAAGGTTTGATAAAAGCAGATGAAGATGCTTAAAGATGTCTGTTTGCTGAAAATATCTGGTAACAAACAGGAATATATGTGAGTAAATATAGTGTGTTATTCTGATTTTTTAAAATAAATGTTTTGAAGTGCCTAATTGCCTGTTATCAAGGGTTTTGTTTTGTCCTGGTATGGTTTTGAGTTAAATTGCTAATAACAAATTTAGAGATTATTTTTAAAAATCTTTGTCTGTAGTTTTCACAGCTGAAATTAGAAACTGGCTTAATTTAGGACACCAGGTTTGAGATAGTTACATCAGCCAAAAGGATGCTTATACTTTGTCACCATAATTTTTATTTTATGGATATTCTCTGTAAACCTAGTTATTCTCTGATTTAAAAGGATGGATAACTAAAAATTACAGTGATTGACATATTCCCTGGCTGAGGATAGAAGATGAAAATAAAATGGAATTACTTTAAATATTGGAGAATTAGTCCCTTCTTTTTTGATACCATGTTCTAATTCAATGCCCCTTGGCTGTTCTCCTATATCTTTAATTGCTGTACATCAGTCTCTATTAGCTGTTTCTTTGCTGCCAAGTCTTTAAATTTTGGTTCTTCAAGATTCTGTTCTTGGCTCCCTTCTTAATTTTTACTCTCTCACTAGAAAGAGCCACATGGTTCTGTGACTTTAGCTACTACACTTAGGCTGGCAATTCCCAAACACATAACAGGTACTCAATAAATGGTAGATATTATCTTTATCTATATTTCTGGTTCTTACTAATTTCTCAAGCTTTAGTCATGTTTTCTCAATTACCAACTATAAATCTCAACAAGGATGACCCCCAATCCTTGGGAGCTCTAATTTCTCAATATTAAATCAATATTTTTGCATCAGTCCTTCCTCCCCTTTCCTTTCCAATCTGTTATTTCTCCAGGACTCTCCGTTGCTCTAGATACCCAGTAGTTCAGCCAAGAAACCTCAGGGTCATTCTCGATATCTCATTGTTTTTTGTTACTTATTTATCCAAAATGCTTAAATCCAATTATAAAAAAGAAAATTGTAGACCAATATCTCTTATGAACATAGATGTAAAAATCCGTGGGCACCGCTTCACCCCTATTAGGATGGCTATGATCAAAAAATAAAATAACAAGCATTGGTGAGATTGGGGAGAAATTGGAACCCTTATGTATTGCCGGGGGGAATGTAAAATAGTACAGCTGCTGTGCAAAACAGTGTAAGAGTTCCTGAAAAAATTAAACAGAACTACCATATGATCCAGCAATTCCACTTCTGGATAGGTACCAAAAAGAACTGAAAGCAGAGACTTGAACAGATATTTATACAGAAATTTTAATAGCAATATTATTGACATAGCCAAAAAGTGGAAACAACCCAAGTGTCCACTGATGATGAATGGATAAACAAAATGTGGTATGTACATATAATAAAATATTTTTGTTAATATATTTTTGTTCATCTTTTATATTTTATTTTTTAAATGAATATATTTAAAATACCAAAGAATAAGTTTCAATGAAATAATCCTGCCACAATTAGAACATTAGTAAGCCATACAGGCTAAATCAATGGCTTCTGTGCTCATGATTTAGTTCTAACTTTGATTTAGTTCTAATTTCCCCCGCCTGACTGGCGCCACTACAACACGAGACTGGTTGGTGAGAGTTTATGGGAGTTGAGTATATCAGTCTGTGACCAGGTTTTGACAGTGGTACACTGTGTTTCTGTTTGAAGTGGAATTTGTTAATAGTTGCACAGCTCGACAGTATTTTTTAATTCTGTCTGCTTACCAGCCCATCATGTTGAAGAAAAGCCATGAGAATGCTGAAGGAAGAAAACAGATTGTTTAATGAGGATTGGGAATTGCAATTTTTTTTTTTTTTTTTTTTTGAGACAGAGTCTCGCTGTGTTGCCCAGGCTAGAGTGCCATGGTGTCAGCCTAACTCAACAGCAACTTCAAACTGCTGGGCTCCAGGAATCCTCCTGCCTCAGCCTCCCGAGGAGCTGGCACTACAGGTGTGCACCTCCATGCCTGGGTAATTTTTTTCTCTATATTTTTAGTTGTTCAGCTAATTTCTTTCTGTTTTTAGCAGAGATGGTGTCTCGCTCTTGCTCAGGCTGGTCTTGAACTCCTGACCTCAAGCCATCCTCCCACCTCCTCGGCCTCCTAGAATGCTAGGATTATAGGCATGAGCCACCGCGCCCGGCCAGTATTATCTTGTTTTTGCTAAAGATAAGATGATTTGCTTGCTTCTGTGATACTGCAGTATCAACATTTAAAGAAATCCAGTGCTCATCAGCATTATAACACTGATGAGGACCCCAAATACTTTAAATTAGAGGGAGAGGCGCAAAAGATTGTATTTCAGAAATTAAAAGATGAAAAGCAAAAGCAAAGACAATTCTTTCAAGCAGCAGTAAGACCTGGAAATAATGCCACTGAAGCACCTTATAAAGTAGCTTATATACTTGGTGGAAAAGGGAAGCCATTTTGTGATGTAGAAATTGTGAAAAAATGCAATGTCGAAATTATAGGATGCTTAGACCCTGATAACATTTCATAGGTGTGTGGTGATATATCATCATAGTTTTAATTTGTTTTTCCCTAATAGCTAATTATGTTGAAAATCTTTTCATGTTCTTTTTTGTCATTGGTATATCCTCTTTGGTGACATGTCACTTTATTTCTTTTGCCCATTTTCAAATTACATATATATATATTTACTATTGAGTTTTGAGAGTTGTTTATATATTGTAGATACAAGTCCTATGTCAGACATGTGGTTTGCAAGTATTTCTTGTCTGTGGATTTTTTTCATTCTCTTAAAAGGATATTTCTTACTCGAATTGTTTTTTTAAAATACTCAATGAACAGTAATTTTCTAAGCATCCTTAAACAGCTAATTAGTGGTGTAGAAACTGCAGACTTTAACGTATACTATTTTTCTGCTTAGAGTTCTCTATATATGGAAGTCTAAGACAGCATAGAATAAAAGTGATTTATCTGTTTTTCCCAATTTTCCTGCATCTTGTTTTCATAAAAAATACTGAAATAGCTCACAATACAGTATTCAAACACCTCTCAGACACATCCCATCCCTGGCTCATCCTTTTGTCCTTTATTTCTTAAGTATTTGTATTATGGTAATGATATTATCCCCTTTCCCTCCTTTCTGAAGCCAAGGGCCTCTCAAGACTAACAGGAGAGAAATTTTTTATTCTTTATAGAACTCAAGATATTTTGCTTAATAAAGCATGGGAGATATTATAATAGGAGATTTATCTTCACAGTGCCATGATTTGATTTTTTAAATTGATCCGATTCCCTGTCCAGCAGCACAGCAAGGCAGAACAAAGTAAAGCTACTTACTCCAGATACAGAAGAGGTGGGACATTAGAAACATCTGGAAGGACAGGAGGAAAGGTTTCTTATCAGCCCTTATGGCCACATGATAAACCCTGACATCCTAGGATCAAGGCTCTGAGCCATGAAGGAGGTTGGAGGCCAAATTAAATAGAAAAAAGAAGTCACAGCCACCTACAACCCTGTGGTCTCTGTAAGGGTTTGGTTATACTGCTTGAACCTGAAGCAGAGGATGGACTAAAATCTCCATTATTCCATGTGATGATAAACCAATTTCAAGTGATAAATTAGTCCATTTTTATAATTAACTCCTTCATTCCACTGTACAGGAATAGTGTTAGTTTATTTACTCTTTCGTTAAACATTTATTGTGTGCTAACCATCCAGCACTGTGCTAGGCATTGGGAATGTAAAAATAAATGAGAAGGGTTCCTGCTTTCAAGATGTTCATACCACGGTAGAAAGAGAGAGAGAAACAGTTGAAAATTATAATAGATAATACAGAGGTATGTAAAAGGAGGGAATAATCAGTTCTGCCTGGATGAATAGTAGAGTCATGAGGAAGAGACATTTGAGCTAGGTCTTGCTGGTGTTTTTTTTTTGAGACAGAGTCTCACTGTGTTGCCCGGGCTAGAGTGCCGTGGCGTCATCCTAGCTCACAGCAACCTCACACTTCTGAGCTCAAGCGATCCTCCTGCCTCAGCCTCCCGAGTAGCTGGGACTACAGGCATGCGCCACCATGCCCGGCTAGTTTTTTCTATATATTTTTAGTTGTCCAATTAATTTCTTTCTATTTTTAGTAGAGACGGGGTCTCGCTCTGGCTCAGGCTGGTTTCGAACTCCTGAGCTCAAACAATCCGCCTGCCTTGGCCTCCCAGAGTGCTAGGATTACAGGCGTGAGCCACCGCGCCCGGCCTCAAGCCTGTAATCTTAGCACTCTGGGAGGCTGAGACAGGAGGATCGCTTGAAGTCAGGAGTTCGAGACTAGCCTTAGCAAGAACAAGACCCTGTCTCTACTAAAAATAGAAAGAAATTAGCCGGGCAACTAAAAATAGAAAAAAAAAATTAGCCAGGCATGGTAGCAAGTGCCTGTAGTCCCAGCTACTTGGGAGGTGGTGGCTGAGGCTGGAGGATCACTTGAGCCCAGGAGTTTGAGGTCGGTGTGAGCTAGGCTGATGCCACAGCACTCTAGCCCGGGCAACAGAGTGAGACTGTGCTTCAAAGAAAAAAAAGAAAATTCCTCGAATTTGATTTTTGTCTGACATCATGTCCATAGTCTAAAATAAACAGCAAGTAATAAATCATTAGCAAAAAAAATAAATCGAGAAATGTGCATTAAAATGATGTATAACATAACCACATTTATTTAAAAATGTATTCCAATAGCAAACAGCAAATTTCAATAATGCTAAAACCGCAATTACTTTTGCACCAACCTAATAGCTTCTGCAGTTGATGTGATTCTGGCCTTATCTAAATCTGTTGTTGTTTGAAACTTAGCATTGCCACTAGTATAAGTGCAATTACACATCATCCACATGTGTAATGCAAACTGGCAGACTAAGCCCCTAGCTGATGTGTTAAATGTGCTGGAAAGTTGTTTTTCACACGTTTAAATTGTGTTATTTTCTTACATAAAAGTGCTCAATATTATTGGTCTGGACTACAGTAATTGAATCACAGCTGAACCTGAATTAGTCAAAAGTGAAAAAAAATCTATTATTTGAACTGGCAGGAAATTTGTTTTGTGTCTGTGTGCTAACTCTCCAAAGTATTAAAATACTAACTATATGAAAGCATATTAAGTAAAATGTTTATTTAATAAGCATCAAGTTTAAATTTGTAACCAATTTTCCAGTTAACTTATGACATGCAAAAAATTGCCATGCTCCTTTTCTCTCGCCTTCTACTTTTATAACTCATAGTAACTCAACAGAAAAATAAGTTATATGGTTTCAGTTAGTTATTTAGTTTTTTGGTTTCCCAGTGTATGGGAGGGCAGAAATTATTGGACTTGTTGCTTGTCTTTACATGATTTTGTTTTTGTTTAGTAATTACAATTTATTCTTTGATATAAAGGAATTTTCATATCTTGGAAAATGTCCATCTGAGGGTTAGTGTGGTATGAATGTAATGTAGTGTACTATGTTGAGAGCTCATCTAAACTTTTTATCCTTTCAAATTGAAATATAGCATTGTTTAAGCTTCTCTCTAGTCCTAAAGTTTATTGTTTATAAATACATGAATTCATTCCTGGGTGTCAGTAGGCTTCATTGAGACTGGAACTTTGACAACCTGGGTTGAGTTCTCTGCTTTCACTCTCACTAGCTGTGTGACCTTGGGAAAGCCACCTAACCTATCTGTTGCTTAGCTTCCTAATTTGCAAAATGGGTTTGATAATAGCACCTACCTGACAGTTGTTTTGAGTCTTAAGTGACAAGTGGATGTGCATGCTGAGCATGGAGACTAGCTTGCAGGGAGTGCTCCGTAGATGGCTGCAATTATTGTTGTGTTTACTTTTATCATTCTTCCCCCAGTGCCAGTGCCCAGAGGCTCTTTTCTCCAGGGGAGCACCTCTCTTTCTCCTTTTCTCCAGCAGCCCCCTTCCTCCCTGGAGCCGATTGAGATGGAGCAATTAGCCGTTGGTTTTTAATAGCATAGGTGCATGTTCTAATTAGGCTTCAGATTTTAGATTGTGCAACTTTCCTCTCTTTATGCTATTCGCCTGACTCTTAGCTGGGGCATTGAAATAGGACTTAGGTAGCATATTTTGAGGCAGTGGTTTAGTTGACAAAATTAACAACCAATTCAGGAAGCTTAATTAATATAACTGTTTAGGATACAATAGTGGTCCTTTCCTATTATCTGTATAGTTACAGTTATGAAACATAGATGATAGATGTATGGAGGAGGGGAATAGGAGAAGTTAAGGTTGAGTGCTGTGCTTCATTGGGCTTCTGGGCGGATGAGATGCTATTATACTGACTGAGCAGCAGTAGGAGGGAAGTGCTTTAAGGGTGTGTCATAGATTATGGTTATATTTGAGTGTGACACATTCAGGAGGACAGTATTAGTAGACAATAAGACATTTGGTCACTTAGAAGAACAATCTGGATTGCAGAGATAGAGATTTGTGAGTTGTAATTGTAAGGATGGCGTTTAAAGCATGATAAATGTTAACTGCATTTAAAATCAGTGAATTTTGCTAGATAAGCCATGAGGGAAGGAAATGCTGCTCACAGATTGTTCTTTTCATTAGAACCTTTGTGCATCACTGCTGTTCTTAATAATGACAGCTTAAGCATTGGAAGGCAATTAAATGGTCTATAATGGCCAATATACACACATATGTTGTATTTAGGATCCACTGTAAGAAAACTGGTAGGTTCATCCTCCTGTCATTTTGGGTTAAGGTATGGGTTGTTTCACAAGGGCAAATGGAAAAGTGAAGAAGTGTTCTCAGGTGATATTTTTGATATTTTAATTTAAGTCATATATTAGGTCCAGTTCTGTGTTGTTATATTTCTGAAAATTTGTGTCATTGCATGTGTATACATTCGTAAATTGAGGCAATGGAATATATATGTATTTTAAACGTTTTTCAAATATACAGCAAACTCTAACTTTGTGAATAATTTTAAGTATGAAATATTATAATACAGAAAGTACTTACATTTATTAAAACATGAAAGCTCCCTTTTAAAATAATGATAATAATAATTGCTGCCTTTGTTCAATGTCTACTAAGTGCTAGGCTTGTTAAGAATAGCCATTTTACCGGTTAGGGAAGTAAGCTTGGTGGTAGACCTGGGATTCTAGCTCTATTCTGATTTTAAAGTTCATGCTTTTGCTCTTATACTGAGAAGCATCTCAAGTACTGTGAGTTGTTGAGATTCATATTCAGTGCCATAGTCTTTTTTAACCCCTTTAGTAAGTTGGTATGCATATTTAAAACTGGTATTTTGGATTTAGATCTGTTAGGACATATTTACTGAAGACTGTATGTGTAGTGTGTTAAATTTTTGTTTAATTTTTTTCCGTTAGGACTTGGAATGTTATTGTCAGTGTATGATTTGACCTAATTTTACTTATAAAGGAGTGATTATGGGATTGGAACAAACTTAATATGTAATTATAAGGAAATGGGGGGAATGAAGATGGACTAGATTGAGAAATAGTTATAAATTTATAGATTAATTTATCAGAAGTGAGCATCATTTCTAATATGTATATTTTAATTGGCATCATTGTATGAAAATAAATGCTAAAAATGATCTCTGCAGATGGAATTGTTAACACTTTGGCACATTTATTTTCTCTGTTTTATAACTTTTATCCAACAATCTTCATCATAATGTTTTCATAATTGTAAATGACCCATAAATTTTAGAAATTTTATTATCCTTTCTTAAACCTATACAGATTTGCCATTTTAGGTAATTTTAAAACAATCATGATGATTAATTTTAGAAGCAAATTTTTTTTTTTTAAAGAGTTGTTAAAATGTTAAAAAGTTGTTAAAATATATATGTGTAGAAAATTTCTGGAAAGATGCATAAGCAAGTTGACATTGGTTACTTTTGGAAGAAAAAAATTAGATGATGGAAGGTACTTTCTATCTTATATCCTTCTGTGCTGACACTTTATATTTTATAAAAAATATATATCCTTTCTACTATGAGAATTTGTTTCTTTAACAATGACCCAGTGATACTTAAAAAAAAAAGACCAGTAATAGCACAGGACATCTATAAATCTATAGGCTATGGTTATATGTATAGTTTTCTTTGTCCTGTTTTCAAGAAAGTACATAATATTTACTTCTTTTATTTGCCAAATAAAGTTAGCCAACATTCTTTATGTTTATTATATGCCTTTGTTTTCACTGAAATACCGTTTTATTTCACAAGTCAGTGTGATCTCCATAAAATTTAGTGGCCTTTTGGGACTAGTAGAAGATTTATTCATTTGCAAACCATGACCCAGTAGAAATGAGGTTGCAAACTGTAAATGAGTTTGGCTTTTTATTCTGTACCATCATTATAAAGGAAACTTAGCTGTGTGACCTTCAATAGGTTATTTAATTTCTCTGAGTCTTTTTTCCCCCTTTTCATTTAGTCATTCATTCAGTTTATAAGATTATCTCCCAGGACTCTTGAAAATCTCTGATTCTATAATTTCAACTATAATTTCAACCTATTTCAACTGAAAAGATGGAATTTAATAATTCTTACAGTAGTGTTATAAGCAAAACTTCTAGTTAATGAAAATATAGGTAGCTTTCAGAATAAACTTCAATTATTAAAATGCATTTGCAGTCTAATTTGTCTTATAACTGAATTCTAATGTAGCTTTACATAAAGGCAGCTGTACACATGCAGAAAATCTTCGAGTTAGATTTTGAAAAGAAAATTTCTAGTGTTGAAGACATATTAACTTTATATATGTATTTTTTAAAGCAGTTCAACATTTCTATTTTTTTATTTTTATTTTTTCTTAAAGGCGAGGTCTCACTGTGTTGCCCAGCCTGGAGTGCCGTGGCTATTTACAGGTGCTGTCATAGCACGTCGTACCCTCTTACTCCTGGTCTGAAACGGTCCTCCTGCCTCAGCCTCCTGAGTAGCTAGGACTGCAGGCAGTGCCTGGCTCTGAACATTGCTGTTTCGAATCTTAATACTGGGGAATGAGCCTTTTCTTTGTTTAGAAACTCAAAAGAAGTGTTATCTTATGTTAACTGTATCTTCATAGATAATCACACAATGGTTTATCAATCAAATTCAAACTATGACAGCTTCTCTACAGCTTCTTTTGCTAACTTTAGTTGGTTAAGTGATGGCAGTGAAGAAAATAGTTATGATCCACACCCTGAGCGTTTACTATTTTAAAGTGTACTGACATGTGAGGTCTTCAATTATGAACCTGTGTTATTTTTTTCATATATGAAGTGCTTAATAAAACATTGAACCATTAACTTCATTATAGAACCTCTTTTGGTTACATGGCCTTTGAAAAACACCTGAACAAAAAATGAGATGTCTTTCTGAATTTTAACTTTGCTGATGTCTTCTCACCAAAAGGATGGGATTATCATTGCTGGAATTCAAATTGGAAGCCAGAAGACTTTATTTCCTCTGTAGTTTTCTTAGTGAACTAAATTGTAAAGGTCAGTGCGAAATAGATATGGGATTCCTGGAATTTTGTTGAATAGTAAAGTGAAATGTAGTGTAAGCAGGGTACGAGTCCTTTTTTGCTGGTCTGTGTTAATAGACAAAGACCCAGTAACTGCATGCTTGGAAAGCTTTTCTGTGTCCAGGCGATCTTCATCCTTATTGTAGCCAGGCAGCTGAGGAGATATCCCCTAAAGAGACAGAACTCCCCATCCTCCCACTTCTCCTGCTTTTTTATTTTTATTTTTTTTACTATATGCTGGGACACTGAAAGGCCTTCCATTGACGAGAAAGACAAAGAGTGCTTTCATCCTCTGGGTTTAGCCCTAGCCGGTGTGCAGGGCTTTTGTTAGGCCTTGCGCTAGCCCTTTCTCTCTCACCACCCCCAGTCTCATTGTTCATACTTTGCAGCAGCAACTGTATCATTTTGAGAATTTTACTTCCTTATTTTAAAATAAACAGTTGCAAATGAAAAATCCAGTTTCTTGTAATGAACATTGCAAAGCTTTTTCTGATGTGTTTTATTTGGATAAAGAAAGTGCCCTGTTGTAGCGAAATGCCACAGTGCAAGACTTGGTCTTGTTGAAATTATTCTCTGTCATTTAAAGTACAGTCAAAATAAACATTATTTCTTTGTCGTATGGCTATATGTGGTCTACTTCATAGTTGGTGCTTGATATTCATTCATGAAAAATGAGGATCTTTCACCAGTGTCAGGTGGTTTTTAAATTACTTAATGTTTTTATGTTTTATTGATAAGACGACGTGTGGTAAATTTAGACCGTTATATGGACAATTTAAAAATGCCTTTTGCCTCATTTCAAATTGACTTTTCTCCTTAAGATTAATGTTAATAGTGTTGGTTTTGTCCTATACTTTTCTTATTATATATACAAAAATTCTCTCTCTATAGAATTATGTCAATATTAAATAAACAAGAATTATTTTTAAAATACATTTTACATTTGGGTATGTAAACCTTATTAGATAGAACCAGGCTATATTTTGTAATTTTACTTCCAATTTGTACTACCCAGGAGTTCTGTCAGTTTTTTTTTTTACACAAGTGATTCATCTTTTAGTGAAATAATTTAATGCATGAGAAAGATTAGAAAATAATGTAACAAACACTTGTATACCTACCACCCAGCTTTGTTGTATTTGCATTTTCAAGAGAGACTTTTGAATAATTTTGTTGAACTCTAATATCTTAGTTTGTCTTGTTTATGTTTATTTTATTTCCTTGTCTGTCTCAGATTTTCCCCCTAGATAAGTCAATTGTTTAGGTAAACCTAGTGAATGCCCTTAGCTACCTTAATGCTATACAGTATCTGCTGGAAAGTATTTGTGACCTTTAAAAGTTCTATTCAATAATCTCAGTATTAAACAAGTTAAATTTTTAGGTACTAAAGCTTGATTGTTACATATTCTAAGAAGGGAATATAATATATTATACATGGTGAAAATTTATTCAGATATGTTATGTAAGCTATTATATAAATACGTAGTTGAAATCTGAGGGAAAATATCTGTTGTATTGTCATTGGTTTAGCTACTGTTGAAGTATTGTCTTCCCTCCTTCCCTTCCTTCCCCCTCTCTCTCTTTGTTTTCTCTTTTCTTTTCGTTCTCCATTCTCTCTCTCTCTTTTTCTCTTTTCCTTTCCCTTCCTTTCTTTTCCCCACTTCAGTAAACTGGTCTAAGTATTGTACCTTATTTTAACCTTTGTGTTGGAAAAAGGAATTGCTCTTAGAGGTCTTAACAGTGGCAGTGGCATATTGTGTACCTAGAATATACCGGGCACTAGGTTAAATGCTTTAAATAAATCGTCTCATTTACTTTACATTAACTCTCTGAAGGAAGTGCTATTATTGTCCTGATTTTCCAGGTGAAGAAACATAACGCTTTTACAGGAATACCTTTTTTGATTCAGCTTCATTTATTGGATTTCACAGAATTGCATTTTTTTTTTTTTAAACAAGTGGCAACCCTGAATTGAGCAAGTCTTTGGATGCCATTTTCCCAAGAGCATGTGCTCCCTTTGTGTTTCTTTGTCACATTTTGGTAATTCTCATAATATTTCAAACCTTTTCATCGATCTGTTGTGGTGATGTGTGATCACTGATGCTTGATGTACTATTGTAATTGTTTTGGGGTGCCCTCAAGTGCACTCATATAAGGCAGCCAACTCACTATAATTGAGAAACATTGTGTGTGTTCTGCCTGCTCCACCAACTAGGTGTTTCCAGTCTCTCTTCCTCTCCTTGGGCCTCATTCTCTGAGACACAATATTGAAAGTAAGCCAATCAATAATCCTATTAATATTACACCTTCTAAGTGTCCAAGTGAAAGGAAGAGTCACGTGTGTCTCACTTGAAATCAAAAGCTAGAAATGATTAAGCTTAGTGAAGAAGGCATATTGAAAGCCAAGATAGGCTAAAAGCCAGGCTTCTTGTGCCAAACAGCCAGTAAATGGAACAACAAAGCCTGGATGACAGCATATCTGTTTATAGCATGGTTTACTGATTTTTTTTAGTCCATAATTGAGATCTACTGCTTAGGAAACAAGATTTCTTTCAAAATATTACAGCTTGCTGACAGTGCACCTAGTCACCCAAGAGCTCTGCTGGACCTGTACAAGGAGGTTAATATTGTTTTCATGCCTAATAGCATAATATCCATACTGTAGCCCATGGATCAAGGAGTAATTGTGACTTTCAAGTCTTATTATTTAAGATATACATTTTGTAAGGCTGTAACTGCCATAGATTTTACTTGTTCTGATAGATCTGGGCAACATAAATTAAAAACCTTCTGGAAGGAATTCACCATTCTAGATGCCATTAAGAACGTTCCATGTTTCATGGGAGGAGGTCAAAATATCAACTTGAACAGGCATTTGGGAGAAGTTGCTTCTAGCCCTCATGGATAACTTTGAGTGGTTCAAGACTTCAGTGAAGGAAGTAACTGCAGATGTGTGTAAAATAGCAAGAAAATTAGAATTAGAAATGGAGCCTGAAGATATGATTGAATTGCTGCAATCTCATGGTAAGACTTGAACAGTTGTTTCTTACGGATGAGCAACAAAAGTGTTTTTTTGATAGAATCTACTCCTGATGAATATGCTATGAGCATTGTTGAAATGACAATAAAGGATTTAGCATATTACATAAACTTAGTTGATAAAGTAGTGGCAGGGTTTGAGATGATCGACTCCAAGTTTGGAAGAAGTTCTACTGTGGGTAAAAGACTATCAAACAGCATCGCATGCTACAGAGAAATCTTTCAAGAAAGCAAGAATCAGTCAATGTGGTAAACTTCATTGTCTTATTTTAAGAAATTGCCATAGCCACTCCAACCTTTAGCAACCACCATCCTGATCAATCAGCAGCATTGAGGGAAGACATTCATTGTAAAAAGATTATAGCTCACTGAGGGCTCAGATGATCGTTAACATTTTTTAGCAATAAAGTATTTTTAAATGAAGATATGTACATTTTTTTAAACATAATGCTATTGCACACTTAATAGACAACAGAATAGTGAAAACATAACTTTTATGTGCACTGGGAAACCAAAAAATTTGTAATTCACTTGTCATGCTTGCTTTCTTCTGGTGCTCTGGAACTGAGTTTGCACTATCTCCTAGGTATTCCTGTAGATGTTAAATCAACTTGCCCTGGAAATCATATAGGTAGTAAGCACAGGAACTGGAGTGCTAAAATCAAATTGGTATTCTAGATAACTGATGGAAATAAACTGCCTCCTGAGGTCAGTATTATTAGAAGTGTTGTAATAAACCTCTTTGGTACAGTCTGAAATTGAATTTGTTTCATTTTAAATTCAGAGCTTCAAGTTGAAGTATATTCAAGTTCTTTGAAACGTTGATATTGGCTGGATTATTGGTTTTAGTTTTTAGATTAAAGGGTTAGTGTGGGATGTTGAGTGATTCAACCCAGAGTTCTTGGACTGAGTTGGTGCTTCTGGCTCAGTCTCTCTGTCTTTGTACAGATTGAGATCAGTCTATACAGAAATCTCATCAAGTGGGTATGCAGCTATTTAAGACTAATGGTGGAGAAAAGGCAAAGAGGGACAGTAGAAATGAAGAGGAAGAGATCTTTGTTTTTCTACTGATTTGAATCACATTGATTCATGAGGGACATATTAGGGAAGGACCCTGGGAAAGGTGTAAGATCCCAAGGGTGAAGTGAAGAAGGTGAGTTACATGACCATGGTCTGGGGCCCAGGTGGAGCGGCTGCAGTCAGGAAACAGTGGAGAAAGCTGCCATTGCTACCTTTTTAAAAGAATTTTACTAAACATGAGCTATGCACTCTAGCACGTATTTCAGTTTGTTCTTTTTTTCAGAAAAAGTATTAATGAGTAATCATCTTTATTTTTTCAAATGCACAGCAGTTCTCTGTCACTGTGAATGAAAAGCCCTTTGGATTTTGTATTATGACCTCGTTTGCTGACCGTTTTTGCATTAATGTTGCATAACTACATTGATGGGGATCTCTGGTGCCCTTATTTGCTTGGAGCAGTGTGCTTCTGGTGTACTCACCTGGATTTAATGTGCTTGTAGGTACTTTATTCTGAATATTAGGAATGTTGAAAATTCTGCTTCTGACATCTGGGTCCCTGGGAGAGAATATGGATTTCTTAGGGCAGCATATCCACACTGTTAGGGTCAGAGGTCAGAACTATTTTATTAATTATAGTAAAATATTTTTGCTTTGCTCACTTTATTTTTATTTTTTTTGGAGATGAGATCTTGCTCTGTGGCCCAGCCTGAAGTGCAGTGGTGTCATCATATCTCACTGCAACCTCAAACTCCTGGGCTCAAGCGATCCTCCTGCCTCAGTCTCACTTAGTATCTTTCATGAAACAGCAAAACCGTTTTTCTTTGCTTGAGCACACATTATCTTTTTAATATTCTTTCTGATAAAATGGGAAGTACTCATAAAGCACTTCCGTTGCATGGTTGTCCAAAACGTTCTTAATGAAAAACTTAAGTGAGTTTCAAGTTCACCTAGTGGCTTTTTTCACACATCACCATTTTTACTTGAAAGAATGATAAACTGGTTATTCATGCGTCAGTATTTTGTAGATATATTATTAAAAATAAAGGATCACACCTGTTCTTCAAGGAAACTGTTGTCAATGATAAAATTATAGTTTTCATGTGAAAACGAGAGTTTTAGAAACTTGTATTCACCTCTATGAACTTGACAGCTGTCTAGCACTTAATAGACTTTTTTCTGGTGAGATCAGTGGTGGTATTAATAGATAAGATTTTTGATATTGTAAATATGAACTGTGTCAAGGAGGATCTGTATAAGTTGATGTACCACTCTTTTCCAGATGATCAATACATGATGTTATAACATCATGGATAACTGAAAGAAGTATTGATTGATTAATTGAGACAGAGTCTCGCTCTTCACCCTGGGTAGAGTGCAGTGATGTCATCATAGCTCACTGCAACCTCAAACTCCTGGGCTCAAGTGATCCTTCTGTCTCAGGTTCACGAGTAGCTGGGACTACGGGCGCGCCATGACGCCTGGCTAAGTTTTCCATTTTTAGTAGAGACAGTCTTGCTCTTGCTCAGGCTGGTCTCGAACTCCTGAGCTCAAGCAGTCTTCCCGCCTTAGCCTCCCAGAGTGCTAGGATTACAGGCGTGAGCCACTGCTCCTGGCTGAAAGATGTATTTAAAATGCATTATAAACCAATCCATTTTATTGTCACAGTGTATGAAAAGTTCATTGATATTATTTCAGATTCCATATTGCACCTAACCTTTGAATACTATCACCTGTTGAGTTTTGGTATAAAATCAAAAAGGAATATGCAAATTATTAGGAAAGACTGTTAAAGTTCTCCTCCCTTTTCTAGCGACACATCTATGTGAGGCTGTGTTTTTTTCAGACTTCAAAATAACATGTTGCGGCCCCGCGCGGTGGCTCACGCCTGTAATCCTAGCACTCTGGGAGGCCGAGGCGGGCGGATTATTTGAGCTCAGGAGTTCGAGACCAGCCTGAGCAAGAGCGAGACCCCGCCTCTACTAAAAAATTTAGAAGAAATTAATCAGCCAACTAAAAATACATAGAAAAAATTAGCCGGGCATGATGGTGTGTGCCTGTAGTCCCAGCTACTCGGGAGGCTGAGGCAGTAGGATCCCTTGAGCCCAGGAGTTTGAGGTTGCTGTGAGCTAGGCTGACGCCATGGCACTCACTCTAGCCCGGGCAAAAGAGAGACTCTGTCTCAAAAAAAAAAA
>CAUYSK010007125.1:0-10573 GCA_963575035.1 Avahi laniger | reverse complement strand
CTACTTGGGAGGCTGAGGCAGTAGGATCGCTTGAGCCCAGGAGTTTGAGGTTGCTGTGAGCTAGGCTGACGCCACGGCACTCGCCCCAGGCAAGAAAGTGAGACTCTGTCTCAAAAAAAAAAAAAAAAAAGAAATGTTGACACTTGCCCAAGTTTATACGGCTAGGAAGTAATGGAACGGAAATGGCACACGGGCGCTTGAGTCTGCGCTTTTGGTACTAAGCTAAGTCACTCTCCCACCCACTCCCAGAGCTAGAGTTACATGACCTAACTATCCTGGTAGATACGCTCATTCCACATTCTGTTACACATCTGTTATCCAAGACAGATACAAAGTGTCATAAGGGAGTTACAGGACTGGGTGGAACTAGTATACATTGATGAATGCATTCTTAAAGTAGTATTACTCCCTTCTTAGAAAATATTTCTCAGAATATAATTCAGAATATACCTGCATTAGAATCACTTATGGGAGCTTGTTGGAAATAAGGATTCTTAAGCAAATCCCTCGAGACTAAATGAATGAGGATCTGAGATGGGGACCAAGAATCTGCATCTTCACAAGAAGCCAGCTGACTCTACGTGCACGGACGGGCCGGGGGTCCGCATCACTACCGAAGGCTGGAGGGAGTAAGTTACATGTGGCTCAGGTACATGCGACCCCCAGGATTACGGGCTATAAACCAAGCAGCACGGGTACAGGGAAGGTTTTCAACTTCTTACAGGCTCAGCTGGAGTTACGGATGTGCCTATTTTTTTCTCCTTGCTCCCTTGAAGGATGAAGACACGGCCTCCCCAGCCTGTATTTTCTCACCTCACTGTGGTTCGTTTTACTGCTGCCTGGGACAAGGGTGCCTAGCACCACACCCTGCCTGTGTGTAGTGTTTTCTCAGTCTCATCTGCACTAACATAGGATTAGAGTTTAGCTCTATTTTGGTAAGGTTCCCCAAAATCTGCCATGTGATACAAATTGGTGGCAAGGTCAAAATCACGAGAGAAACTAAGTAAGAAACTGGGATGACCAAGAGTAGAGGGTACAAGTCAAAGAAAGAGATTTGGAGAACAGATAAATGAGCCAAAGCTATGGGAGGGCTAATTTTGGCCTCAAAGGATGAATTCTCCAAGAAGTCATGCTTTCCATTTGTGCAAGCAAGACAGCCCCTCAGGTGTTTAACAGTGTCAGAGCTGTCGCAAGGGGGTGGAAGTCCATTTTGAATCCTAAATCCTGTTCTCCTTGGTCTGAGGCTGACTTAGGCTGATGTGGAATCAGCGTTAGGGACAGCAGAGAAATTGAGTTTGTATAATATAGAAGAGTGACATTTAAAAAGCAGCCAACTCTTCTTGTTCTTAATATTTAAGTCCCCAACCTCATCACGCAGGTTATTACCATTTTACAGGTGCAAAAACAGGCACAGAGAAGCAACTCCCCCAAAGTGCACAGTTAATAGATGGAGCTACAATTCAGACATAGGCAGTCTGAGACCGGAGCCCACGTTTTAACCACTGTGTTCTGACTCACCCCACCCCCAGCGACACATTGGTAGGCTAAAGTGATTAGAGTAAAACCATTACCCTCAATCTACTGAGGAGACGCAGAGCTAGTCCCAATAGCACTCACATCTCCCCCAATTCCTCAAATGTTCTCAGACCACCCACTTTTAAATCAAATCACTCACCAGCTTCTAAAAGTAGGAGATGCAAGAGTAACCAATACATAAGGACAATGTTTCCTTTCTGCGTCTTCATCTGCCTCTTTTGTGGCTGGAAAGCAAGAGGCCTGGGTCCCAGATGTGCCAAGACCTTAGAGGGCAAAGAACAGAGGATTCTTGCGAAAGGAGAGTTGAAGGTGAAGCGTTAAAGGCTGGAGCTCCCAGGAGCTCGGGTCTCCCAAGTATGTGTTCCTGAGAAGATCCTTGAGTTTGGGGGTGGACGGCTGGATGCCTGGGTTCCTTAGGCTTCCTCCATGCGATGTTGCCTCTTCCTCTGCAGTGGAAGACCTGCAGGGGCCTTTATAGCTTCATATGGGCTGGGGAGAGGTGGGGCAGTTGACCTGAGAGTCTGTCAGCTGCAAGTAGGTAACAGATACTGAGCCTGGGAAGGAAGGGAGCGGGGTCAAGAGGAAGGCGAGAAAGGAGAATGACATGATCACACAGGGAGGGCACCGGGCTGGGTGTGGCAGGAAGTAGAATGGGATAAGGAGATCAAGGTTGTCAGAGTGGAAGGGACACTCCTTCTGAGGCAGGATGGGGTTAGAAACCTGTTCTAGCTCAAGACTTTGTTTCCTGGTCAGGAAGTCCTATGAGCCTGCTTCAGCATGGAGGAAGCCCAGATGAATTGAGCTGAGAGGGCAGGACCCCTGATCTCTGAAGCAAATGGAAATAGGGGACCCAAAAGAGAATCTGGGCAGAAGACAGATGGAGCATTGCTGGGTATGCAGTCGGTACTCAACAGTGCACATCAGATGAACAGAGGAAGAGAGATCTGTGGGTAATAAAGCCATCTTTGGGGTCTCTGGGGCAGGGGGGCTGAGGGTGTGGGGAGAGTGTTGAATATGCAGGACAAGCCCCCATCAGACTCACAGAGGTGAAGCGGTGCAGGGCCCCCTGAGCCTCCTGCAGGAGTTCCCCTCTTTTGTTTCTGTTGTCAGAGGGAGCTTCTGTCTAGGAGCTTTTCTGTCCCGGGAGCCCTCAGAAGTGCCTTCGCCTCAGTCTTAAGGAAGCATCTCTCGGTAGAACCCACCACAGGGAGAGGCACCGCACACATCAGGTCACAAGTCTCATGGGAGGAGGGAGAGGATTCGTCCAAGTCCTGTAGGGGCTTTGAGCTTGGTGGGACACTTGGACGTAGCCTGCAGAAAGGACGCACCGTCAGCTAAATGAGCGTGACTGAGGAGACCCAAATGATCAGAGGCCTTGGGGAGTTCAAGGGAAGGGTGTTTTGGGACAGGATGACGGGAGTGTCTATATTTTCTGTCTTAGTCCATTTGTGTTGCTATAAAGGAACACCCGAGGCTGCGTAACTTATAAAGGACAGAGGTTTATTGGATCACGGTTCTGCGGGCTGTACAGGAAGCATGGCGCCAGCACCTGCTCCTCAGCGAGCCTCCACTCACTGCGGAAGGCGAAGGGGAGCCCGTGTAGAGATCACATGGCGACAGAGAGGAAGGGGGGAGCGGAGGAGGGGCCAGGGCTTGTCAACAGCCAGTTCTCCCGGGAACCCCCGGAATGGCACCAAGCCATTCATGAGGGATCAGTCCCCACAACCCAAACTCCTCCCACCTGGCCCCACCTCCCAAATTCCAACGTGAGACTTGGTGGAGCCAAACAAACCGTATCCAAACTGCAGCAATGACCGAAGGGAGTTGTCCCCATTCCTCTAACAACGAGGAAAAGCTGCGTGGACGAGCCGACATCTCAGATGATTTATTTGTAGGCCAACGAGCTTTCCCGACATGCGAGACCTGTTTGAAGGAAGCTGGCAAGCAGGAGGTGGGCTGAAAACAGGAAGGAGCTTGGGGTGAGTGAGCCTGAGAGGCAGAAAGTGTCAAGGTTGCGCTCAGAGTGGCTCAGAGTGGGTCTGCCCATGGGCTGCGATGGGCAGCTCCTGAGGCTGGGGTGTGGGGGCACAGTCAGTGACAGGTTGGGTCCTGTACTCTCCGCAACCCTATTCTGTAGCTGAAAAGCCAATAGCACTCTAAGGAAGAAATTTTTTTCCCTCTAGTATTATTTGGAGGCAGAAATCCTGGATTCAAGTTCAAATCCCACCTTTTAGAAGCTACCCTAAAACTTACAAAAGGCACACTTAACTTATCAGAGTCTAAATGTAATCAAGACTCTGTAATCTTTACTCTCCATCAAAATAATAGAAGGACATTAATTCTTATTACCCATCTCCCAACTCATTCCCTAATGTCATCAAGTGTTTTAATTCTATCTTGTTGTTTTAACTTCATGAAAGATTGTTATTGTCTGTTTACACACCATCAGCCTGAACATGGTCACACACTACATTAAGCTGCAAGGGAGACGAAAATACAGTCTCTAGCTGGGTGACTTGTGCTCACCTAATATTTGAGAGTTCTGTTGCTAAAGATGGAGAGTGGGTGTTAGTAGACAACATAAAGCTGTGACACATATTTAAACCTACTTATTTTATATTCTGTATTTAATAATTCCAATACCCGAAGTCTTTGTGGATCTGATCCTACTGTCTGGCATTTTTGTTTTGTTTTCTTCCTTGTTGGCTTTTACACAGGCTGTCTGTTTGCATTTGTGATTTGAGATTTATGACTATGAATTTATTTTTCCTGGAATGTTATCTATAGACATTCTTTGAAGCCTGAGATGAAGGTATGATCTTTCACAGAGAATTTGCATATTTCTGCCAAGCTTATAGAGGCATTACCATTTGAGGTTTATTTTATTATTATATTTTTAATTTTTATTAACACATTATAATTGTTCATATTTATGGGGTATAATTTGATATTTTGACACATATATATGTTGTATAATCTGAGGATTCTCTTAAATTAAATTATAGGATTGAAGTCTTTTGATTTACCTGGACTACATGACTCAGAGCTGCAAGCCATGTAAGGTATTGTAGTTACAATTTATTTCTCAAGGGATCTCTCTCCCCTCGCCCACACCAAGTTTAGAGACAGGCATTTTTGCTTGCATTTCCTTAGAGGAGGGACAGGTTTATTTTTGGTTTACAATGTCACTGAAGCTTCCAGATTTAGGGGAGGGTCTGCTGCTAGATTCCCCACCTTGGGCTGATCCTACTAAGGCTGCGATACCGGAACCTTAGGTTCACTGGGTTTGGCAAAAGTTGGCTTCAGTACTTCCCTTACTTCCTGCAGTCCTACTTTAACTTAGTCTTTAATTTTAACATTTCTTACTTTCCTGCCAACTCACTGATTCTTTTAAGAAGACTTTTTAGTCCATAACTGTTAGCTTCTCAGGGCATTTGCATTCAGAGCACCTAGCCCATTATATAGCCAGAAATTTAAGTTCTCATTGGATTGTTTTGAGAAATAAACGATGATGTATTGAAAGCCACTAGCATAACATGTGGCACTCGATAAGCATGTGATAATAAAGGACAAAGGGAAGACAGACAAACGTAAAAACGTAAATAGGTGGATGCCGAGTGTATTTTGAGATTTTAGTTTGTAGCCCTGCCCCAGTGAATTTCTCCCTACTTGTCTCCAAACATTTGGAAGAGACAAAGAAGTAGGGAGGGAAAATCTTCCCAAAGATGAAAGAGACCTGGAGGGCACTGACTGAGTGGGTCTAAGAGGGCTTTCTGATCTACTCGGTTTGCATGATTTGAAGCTACAAACCCAAATGAAGCATGTCACATAATTACAAATTCGCAGGGGAGATTTTTCGCCCCCTCCACAAAAGTGCCAAGTGTAGAGACAAACAAGTTCCTTGCAGTCCCCGGTGTGCATGGTGGGCAATACAATTTTATAGCTTAACCACGCACCGAGGATTTAACCTGTTTAGATCTCAGATTTATTTAGGGTCTCCTACTAGACTCCACCTATGCACAGGCCCTGGCCTCTGAGCCTGGTACTCCAGGCACGAAGGCGCTGTGAGCAGATAAGTTCAAGTTTAGCAAGTTTGGTGAATTCCCTCAATACTGGTTCAGAGCGCCTCTCAAGCCTCTTGGAGTCTCCGCCTTCTCTCAGTCGTTGACCTAAATATTACCTACATGTATCCAACTAACTGATAGAACTGCAAAGACTTTTTTCAGTATTTTATCCAGAAATATTTATTACTTTCATTGAAAGGAGTGGTTAATATACCTTGTCCACTACATTGCCAAAAAAGCGGACATTCTCAAAGGACTGTTTTGATCATTAAATGAGAACATATTTAAAGTCACCTAGCAGCATGCTTAGCACATAGTAAGCACTCAGTGACAAAGGAAAAAGGAGGGAAAAGAATGCCCAGGTAAGCAAGCAAGCATGTCATCTTGCTACCACAAATACTATGAGCTGTTTTTAAAGCTGTAATAATCCTCTTACTGGTCAGGCTGCATCCTGAAGAAACAATAGAAATCCAAAGCCTGAAGGGTTATGACTTGTATGTTGAGAGATCAAAGAGAAATTGCTCTGAGGTTGACCACAGTGTCCCTTTTCAAGAGGTGGTGAACCACGGTTAAGCTCAGGGGATAATTTTACTTAAGCTCACATCCACACCTGGGGAGGCTGCCAGTCTCCTCCAGAACCACTCTCTGTTTCTCTGGCTGTCGTGTTGGCCAAACTCTCTGTGATCTTTTCTGTGGTTCATTTCTTGATGTCAATCATGATCATCTCTATGGCCAATTCCCTGGTACTTTGGGGAAGCCTGTCCTGATGCATCTGATGGTCACCACCTTCTTCTACATGATCCCCTTCTTCCCCAAGATTTTCCTTTCCATCGCATCTTTCATTATCCAACCTATGTTCATACTCTCCTTTCCCTTGGCAGCCTCCTCTGTAATCCATTTCATGGCTATTGCTGTGGCCTCCTCTGTGTCCATGACGCCCGCCATGATTCATTCCATAACCATTTCCGTGGCTGTGGCTCAGCTCACGGCCCACCCATGTCCAAAGCCGCGTGCTCCTCCATGTCCAATCTCAAGCCCCTCTCCAAGAACCAGTGGATTTTCCGGGCTGTGAAACATTCCAGAGCCCAGGCTTCAGTCCTGGTCCAGACCAAGACCAATTCTGTAGTCATGGAGGTTAAAAATTCCTCTATTTATCAGGGGAAAAGAAAAATCCTTCCAAAACAGAGAAAAATGCATATTATTAGAGTTAAACCTTTTTCTTCCACATCATTAAGCCTTCTTGGATTACTAAAACTCACAAATTTTCACTTTACAGTATTGTCTATTTTCTCTCTTCTCATTAAGTCTTTTTTGTGTGTGTGATTTTCTTTTTGAGACAGAGTCTCACTGTTTTGCCTGGGCTAGAGTGAGTGCCGTGGCGTCAGCCTTGCGCACAGCAACCTCACACTCCTGGGCTCAAGCAATCCTCCTGCCTCAGCCTCCCGAGTAGCTGGGACTACAGGCATGCGCCGCCATGCCTCGCTATTTTTTTCTATATGTTTTTAGTTGTCCAGCTAATTTCTTTCTATTTTTTTAGTAGAGACGGGGTTTCGCTCTTGCTCAGGTTGACCTAATAATTCTTTTTAAACTGCATTTTCAGAGATAAGCATCAGGTCATCATCGGAGATGAAAATCACCTTATGCTCATAATAAATGCAAGAAACGAAGGGGAAGGAGCCTACGAAGCAGAACTTTTTGTGATGATACCAGAAGAGGCAGACTACGTTGGGATCGAACGCAACAACAAGGTAATGCCGCCCAGGTATATGAGGTAAATAGCTAGGTATTAATGTTGAAGTGAAATAAATGTGAAGCAGGGCCATTTTAACTGAAAGTTGCTTCCTACATAAAAGAGAGCAAAATGGTACCTGTTAGAATGCTGACGGGAAGGCACGAGGCCCGGGACAGGTGGAAAGAAGTTTACTTCAACGTGCGCCTACAGATTGACGAGACAAAGATGGCGTCAGCCCTGAAGTGGCGCGCGGCTGGGGCATTTATAGGCAGATTTGGGCGGGCTCTCAAAGGGGTGGAGTTTGGGCGGGCCCTCCAAGGGGGTGGGGCCAGTTTAAAGGGACAGGTCCCATGGAATCTCCCACCAGCCTCTGGGTTCAGCCTGCCAGTACCTCACTTTGTTACATCGTCATAGCAATGAACCAGGAAGGGGGATGAGCTTGCCAGTGTTAATGTCTTCCTTGGCCACAGTGTAAAGATAAATTGGCCGAAGACTGAGAGCTGAAGCAAGGAAGAGAACAAAACTGGCTAAAAGAAGCAGCTTACTAGTGGGATGTATCAGCTAAATTCCCTTGTCCTCGCTGGCTTTTCTAGCCTCGTGTTGAGTTCCTTTCAGTTTGGTTTTCATTATTGGTTGGGGACGAAGATCCAACCAGTCCCCGCTGGGCGCTGATAACAGCCCGGAGAGGAAACAAGTCCATTTTTCTTTCTTCTTGGTCCACCTTGTCAGCATGGTGACGAGGAGGAGCCTGGCCTTCCTCATTTGCCAGTGCTCAATGCCACTATTTATTAAAATGACAACAGGGCTATTTATAATCTTTCCTTTTATTATCAGACCATGAATCTTCTCACTCAAAGTATACCTAGGTTCCGGAATGTTCTTCATCACTTGGTCTAGAAAACCATTATAAATACATTGTGGAATAATGGAGTCCTTCAGTTTCAGAAATATATAGAATCACAGTTAAGGGTAAAGACCAAATTTTACATTTCTTTCACAGGACTAAGAGCAACATAGATGCTCCTTAAATATTGGCTGATAGATTTGTTCATTTAACTAAAATGTATTAAATGACTCCTAGTTTCTAAGACTGCATCCTTGAGGACCTTGATGGAATATTATAATATTAAACATTCTAATGATTGATTATCGTAACCAAATGTGATTCCTCCAAAGAGATGTTAATACACTGGTGATGTTGGTGTTTTTAAGGCATCTAAAAACTTAGGGAATATAAAATTGTCTAGTCACACTTCTAGTCTCATGGTTTTTTGTTTTAGTTGAATTATTTTCTCAATAAAAAAAGAAATCTAGTTAAATAACAATCAAATATCTTGACAGTCATTTAAAATTATTATAAGTTTCTGTTGAAGAAATGTATAGAAAAATGTCTCCAGACTCATCCAGTTGTATACATTAAATAGGTCTAGAGCTTTATGTATGTCATACATATCTCAATAAAGTGGTTTTAAAAAATAATCCCAGAATTTTCTAACTCTTCCACGTTAGCAGTGATCTTGAATACAGAGGAAAAATCATTCCGCTTCTTTTCCAGACTGTTTGCAACTCTCCAGCCTGCTTTTCTCTTCTATTTCAAACATGAAAATCAATTTAAACCCTAATTTCTCCAGTGAATGGTTTATAATCATCCCACTTTCTTCTTTCTTTAATTACATGATTTTATTTTCATTTCTCTATAAAGTTACTTCAAGATTAAAAACGTGAGAATCAATGGAGCCCTTACACATACAACTTACAAAGTTGATGATTAATAATTATTTTGAATTTGGAATGGCATCTCATAATAAAATCTCTACCAGCAAAAAAAAAAAAGAAAAGAAAAAACAAAAATATCACGTACGAATATTTCCATGCAAATTATACATAAACAAATGCAAAAATAAAGCTGAAGTATGTAATTTTTAAAAAATGTTTCAAGGTTCAACTCGCATTTTTATTTCAGTTCTCTTCTTGTCAGTCCAACCTTGACTTTGTTAAACAAAGCTTCTATTCTAAAATGTTCTTCTTTCAGCAAAGCATCCAGTTTACCGTTCGCTTTGTTTCATGGAAAACGTGGGAGAGTGTTTATCATTCTATCTTTGGCCGGAAACATTACAACAGACATTACCCATAATCTCAAACGAGCCCTTAACTATTTTTTTTCCTTCATCAATTTCCCTTGGGCAGAGACTTAGTCTTTGAATTTTACATGGCTAAGCCACATTCCAAGTTCTTCTTTGTTTTCAAGCAGTTTGAGGTTTGTGTACCTTTTTATTTAAACTCAGTTCAAGTTGTTTTTTTACAAACAATTTTTTCTCAAGGGGAAAATTCTTAGGAATTATCTGATTGTAAGTTTTGCTGTTCTTTGGTTGAGATTCATCTTTCAGAAAATGTCGATGTTAATCATCTCTTTAGAAACCATAATTGAGCCAGCCTTTATATTTCCCTTCAGCGACCTTTCTCCTAAATTTTTCTAGGAATAAAAGTCTATGTGCTGTATCTTTATTATTAACATCATCATCATTATTATTTTGGTAAAATGTACGTAACATAAAATGTATCATTCTAACCATTTTTAAGGATACCGTTTGGTGGCATTGAATTCACATTGTTGTGTAACCATTATCCATCCCCAGAACTTTTTTATCATCCCAAACGGAAACTCTGTACCCCTTAAAAATAATTCCCCATTGCCCCCTGTCCCCAAGCCCTGGCAAGCACTGTTCTTTCTGTCTTTATGAATTTGGCTATTCTGGGGACCTCATACTCATCTCCCTTCACTCCCGCACAGACGCCTGTCTTCCGCCATGTCCGTAACTGGGCTCTTGGTCTTCCCACAGTCACGCCCCTCTTCTCCGCATCTCTTATCTCCAAGAATGGCACCAGCATCCCCCTGGTTTCTAAAGCTTAAAGTGAGTCCTAAATCTTTCTAGCTCACCTTCTCTCCATCCACATGCCACCGTCACCACCTTCGCCCAGGCTGGTGTGATCCTTTGCCCAGATTGTTCAAGTCTCCCGCTTTACTGCACCGTCTCTCTGCCTGCGGCCCCTTCCCCGCAAGGACAACCATCTTTGCAAAATGTAAATCTGAGTATGTCACTCTCTTGCTTAAAACCTCACCAGCTCCCCATTGCTTTTAGGATAAGACCCAAATCCTTCAGGTGCCTGGGAGACCCTTAATGACATCACCCCCGCTCACCACTTCAGCCTCATGGCTACTTGTTGATTCTTTCCTTTACCC
>CAUYSK010007123.1:0-30710 GCA_963575035.1 Avahi laniger | reverse complement strand
TCCTAATGGTTCTGCTTCTCTGACTGAATTAATTTTAATATTGTTATCCAGATAGCAGAGAACTAGGTAGGATTGTCTCAAATTTTAACCATTCCTTGCAGAAGTCCAAAGCCTCCCCTAAGATTTCTTTTTTTTTTTTTTATTTGAGACAGAGTCTCACTCTGTTGCCCAGAGTAGAGTGCCGTGGCATCAGCCTAGCTCACAGCAACCTCAAACTCCTGGGCTCAAGCGATCCTCCTTCCTCAGCCTCCCGAGTATCTGGGACTACAGACATGCACCACCATGCTCAGCTAATTTTTTTCTATATAGATTTTTAGTTGTCCAAATAATTTCTTTCTATTTTTTAGTAGAGACGGGGTCTCACTCTTGTTCAGGCTGGTCTCAAACTCTTGACCTAGAGCGATCCTCCCATCTCGGCCTCCCAGAGTGCTAGGATTACAGGCGTGAGCCACTGTGCCCTGCCAAGTGTATTTTTTATAAAATGACTTTTTTCCTTGGGATAGGTATCCAGTAGTGTGAATGCTGGATCAAATGGTAGGTCTACTTTTATTTCTTTGAGGACTCTTCATACTACTTTGCATAGAGGTCGCACTAGTTTACATTCCCACCAACAGTGTATAATCATTCCTTTTCTTCTGTGTCCATGCCAGAATCTGTTGTTTTTTCACCTTTTTAATAATGGCTATTCAGACATGGGTAAGGTGGTATCTCACTGTGGTTTTAATTTTCATTTCCCTAATGATTAGTGTTGTTGAGCATATTTTCATGTGTTTGTCGGCCATTTGTATATCTTCTTTTGAAAAAAATCGATTCATGTTATTTAACCACTTTTTGATGAGGTTTTTGTTTTTTTCTTGCTAATTTGATTGAGTTCTTTGTACATTATATTAGTCCTTTGTTAGATGTATAGTTTGTGAATATTTTCTCTCATTCTGTAGGTTGTCTATTTATTGTGTTGATTATTTACTTTGCTGTGCAGAAACTTTTTAGTTTAATTAAGTCCCATTTATTTAATTTTGTTGTTGCTGTATTTTCTTTTGGAGTCTTAGTCATAAATTTGTTACCTAAGCCAATGTGCGAAAGAGTTTTTCCTAGAAATTCTTCTAAAATTTGAATGATTTCAGTTATTACATTTGATTCTTTAATTCATCTTGAGTTAATTTTTATTTATGGTGAGAGATAGAAATTCAGTTTCATTCTTCAATATGTGGCTCTCCAATTGTCCCAGCATCGTTTATGAATAGGGCACCATTTCCCCAATGTATGTGTTTGTCTGTTTTGTCAAAAATCAGTTGATTGTGGCTATATGGCTTTATTTCTGCATTTTCTATTCTGTTCCACTGGTCTATGTGTTTACTTTTGTATCATGCTGTTTTCCTTATTATAGACTTACAGTACAATTTGAAGTCAGGTTCTATGATGCCTCCAGATTTGTTCTTTTTGTTTAAGATTCCTTTGAATATTCAAGTTCTTTTTTGGTTTCATATGAAGTTTAAGATAGTTTATTCTAAGTCTGTGAAAAATGTCCCAGATGTTTTGATGGAATTTTATTGGATCAGTAAATCACTTTGGGCAGTATGGGCATTTTAACAATGCTGATTCTTCCAATCAATGAGTATGGATATTTTTGAACTTTTTTGTGTCATCTATGATTTCTTTCCTCAGTGTTTTATTGTTCTCTTTGTAGAGATCTTTCACTGCTGTGGTTAAGTATATTCCTGGATATTTTATTTTCTTTGCAGCTATTGTAAATGGTATTGAGTTATTAATTTTACTCTCTCCTTGACTATTATTATTGCATAGAAAACTACTAATTTGTGTACATTAATTTTACAACCTGAGACTTTACTGAGTTTATTTATCAATTCTAGGAGTGTTTTGGTGGAGTCTTTGGGGTTTTCTAAATATAAAATCATATCATCAGCAAACAGCAGTAGTTTGTCCTCCTCTTTCTCAATTTAGATGTCCTTTATTTCATTCCCTTGCCTAATTGCTCTGGCTAGGATATCTGATAAGATGTTGAATAGAAGTGGTGACACAGGGCACACTTGTTTTGTCCCAGTTTTTAGGAGGAATGCTTTAAATTTTTCTCCATTCACTATGATGTTAGCTGTGTTTGTCATATAATGCTTTTATTAATTTGAGATATGTTCCTTCCATGTCTACTTTGTTGAGGGTTTTTATCATAAAGTAGTGTTAGATTTTATGAAATTCTTTTTCTGGGTTAATTGAGATGATCATATGGTTTGTTTTTAATTCTGTTTATGTGGTAAATCACATGTATTGATTTGCATATATGGAACCATCCTTGTATCTCTAGGATGAAACCCATTTGTTCATGGTGAATTATCTTTTCATATGTTGTTTATTTTGTTTTACTAGTGTCTTTTTGAGGATTTTTACACCTATGTGCATGAAGGATATTGGTCTATAGTTTTCATTTTTTGTTGCATACTTTCCTGGCTTTGTTATCAGGGTGATACTAACTTCATAGAATGAGTTAAGAAGGATTTCCTCCTTCTCAGGGTTATAAAACATTTTGAGTAGGATAGGCACTAGTTTTTCTTTGTAGGACCAGTAGAATTCAGCTGTAATTCTGGCTTTTATTTGTTGGGAGATTTATTATTACTGTTTCAATCTCACTACTCATTATTGGTCTGTTTCTAGTTCTTCCTGATTCTAGTTAGAAGGTTGTGTGTTTCCAAAAATTTATCCATTTCCTCTAGTTTTTCTAGTTTTTTGTGTCTAGTGGTTTTCCTAGTAGTCACAGATAATATTTTGTATTTCAGTAGTATCAGCTGTAATATCTCCTTTTTCATTTCTGATTAAGCTTATTTGACTCTTTCCTATTTCTTATTGATCAAGGTAGTCATCTATTTATTTTATTTATCTTTTCAAAAAACCAACTTTTTGTTTTGTTGATCCTTTGTATTGTTTTTCATTTCCATTTCATTTAGTTCTGCTGTGATCTTTGTTATTTCTTTTCTTGTGCTGGCTTTGGGTTTGATTTATTCTTCTTTTTATATTTCCTCAAGGTATGACAATAGGAAAATTTGAACTTCCCTCATAGCACTACTTTTACCATGTCCCAGTAATTTAGGAAGCTTGTGTCACTTTTGTTGTTGTTCAATACAAACATTTTTTAAATTTCCATCTTTATTTCGTCACTTTCTCTAGGATCATTCAACAGCAGATTGTTTAATTTTCACGTTTAATTCGCGTGGTTTTGAGAGTTCCTCCTGGAATTGATTTCTAGTTTTATTCCACTGTGATTTGAGAAGATGCAACATAGGATACTGATTTTTCTGAATTTTCTGAGACTTGTTTTATGGCCTAACATATGATCTTGGAAAATATCCCATGCTCTGATGAGAAGAATATATATTCTGAAGTTTATGTGTAGAATGTTTCCTAAATGTCTCTTAGGTCCATTTGTTCTGGAGTCCCATTTAAGTTCTGTGTTTCTTTGTTGATTTTCTGCCTCAATGATCTGTCTCATTCTGTCAGTGGTATGTTGAATTCCCAGGAATTATGATTTGCTGGTTATTTCTTTCCTAAGATGCAGTAGAATTTGCTTTATAAATGTGTGAGCTCCTGTGTTAATGGTATATATATTTAGGATGGTTATATTTTTTTGGTATATTCATTGCTTTATCATCACATAATGAACATTGTAGGCTTTTTTTTTTACCATTATTGATTTGAAATCTATTTTATCTCATATAAGAATAGCTACTCCTGCTCAATTTTGGTTTCATTTGCAGGAAATAATTCCTCCCACCTCTTACCTTGAGTCTATGAGAATTTCTGTGTGAGTTAAATGGGTTTCTTGGAGATAACATGTGATGTGTTGTGTATTTTTATCCATTCAGCCAATCCATATCTTTTAAGTGGGGCATTAAGACTACTTAAATTCAATGTTAATATTGATACGTAAGATATTATTCTGGTTGTCATGTGGATTGTTATCTAGTTACTTCATTTTCTCCCGTTGTCATTATTTTATAAGAGTGGTGAGTTTTAACTTTTGGATATTTTTACATTGGTGTGTATTGAGTGTCATGTTCTATGTATAGAGCACTGTTAACGCATTCCTTGTAGGGCAAGTCTAGTGGTGACAAAGTCCCTTAGTGTTTGCTTGTCTGGGAAAGACTGTATTTCTCTGTCATTTATGACACTTAGTTTTTCTGGCTATGACATTCTTGGCTGGCAGTTATTCTGTTTCAGAAGGCTAAAAATGGGACCCCAATCCCTTCAGGTTTGTAAGGTTTTTGCTGAGAAATCTGCCATTATTCTCGTGGATTTCCTTTGTAAGTTGCTTGCTGATGTTCTGTTTGCCATGAATCTTCCAGGTGTTCAATGATCTCGTATCTGGATGTCTAAGCCTCTAATGATACCAGGGAATTTTACCTCAATTATTCCCTACATAGGTTTTCCATGTTTTTTGCTTTATCTTCTTCTTCCTTAGCGATACTTATGATTTTTATATTTATTTGATTTACATAGTCCCATGGTTTTCAGAGCTACTGTTCATTCTTCTTTATTTTTCTCTTAATTTTTGACTGATTGGATTAATTAAAAAACAACCCTTTCTGCATGCTGTGAAAGTCTTTGTTCTGCTTGGTCTAGTTTGTTATTAACACTTTCTACTGTATTTTGAAATTCCTTATATGACTTTTTAATTTCTAGAAGTTCTGTTTCATTTTTTATTATATTATCTATCTCTTTAGTAAATTATTCATTCATGTCCTGAATTACTTTTTTTTTTTTTTATTTCTTCATGGTTTTCAACTTTCTTATCAATCTCTGTGATTTTACTTGCCATCTATATTCTGAATTCCATATCAGACATTTCAACAATTTCCTTTTGGTTGGGGTCCATTCCTGGGGAAGTATTGTGATCCTTTGGGAGTCTAAAAACAGCCTGTTTCTTCATTTTGCCAGTGTTCCTTCTCATCTGGAACCTTTCTTTTTGCGTGAGCATGGTGGTACATACCTAGAGTTTCAGCTACTTGGGAGGCTGAGGTGAAAAGATCTCTAGACCCCAGGAGTTCAAGGGCAGAGGCCAGGCTGGGCAACACAGCAAGACTCCATTTCTACAAAGTGTATAAATGTGTGTGTGTGTGTATATGTATTATGTATATCTTACATATATATTTAAAATCAGCCAAGAAGTTGTCCAAGTGGAACACACAACTGACAGGTGAGAACAGATCTAAGCTAAGAAAATAGAGCAAAATAAGAAAGACTAATTACTGTAAGAAAATATATTACTCATGTGATCCATAAATGGAACTTGATGCATAATGTCCTGAATAGCATGTTTGTAGCAAAACTGATAGTTTCATGCATCCTTATTGTGAATGTAAACATATTTATTTTGGGATGGAAATAAGATTTAAATGTAGGAAAATATTTTTAAAAGCTTTCCACAAGGATTATACTCTCAAGAATTTATTCAAAGGAAATAATCATTGTTGTAGTTATTGTTTATTTCTTTAATTAATTATTGCTTAAAAATTTAGAAAACCACCTCAATGTGCAATGATATGGAATATTGAATACATTATTGTTCAACTATACAATAGGACATAGCTATCTTAAATGTGACTAGCTGACATGAGAAATCAAAGTATCAATTTTCATGATAAAAATTTTTAAAATAGCACACGATTAAGACTTTTCTGGTTAAATGATTCTCTATATAAGATATCCAAGAGATTTAAAGAAAAAGATTTAGAATATATGGAATATATGAGGTTGTTCAGTAACATTTTTAGATTAAAAATGAAATGACAAAACTCACATATATAAAAAGATTTATAAAGTTATATAAGTTCTTTGTGAGGAATTTTCAAATATCATTAAAGATTAAAAAATAACTAGAGATCTATATTAAGTTTATAAATACATTCAGTTTGTTAAAGATGTCAATTTTTTCCTAATTAACTTTAAAACTGGAGAACCTGCTTCTATAATTTATACTGAAGACTGCAATATAGGAATAGCCAAAACTATCTCTGTAGAACATAGGATGGGCAGACAGAAATGAATTTCACAAGTCAAGCTATGTTTTATTTTTTAAGAAAGAAAAATAGTAAGGAAGGAAAGAAAGAAGGAAGGGACAGATAGAGGTAGAGAGAGAGGGAAAGGGGGAAAGAGAAAAAGAGAGAGGAAGCAAGAAATGCAGATAGAAGAAGAAGAAAGAATATGTGAATTTGGGGGTTTTGGTATCCCATAGACATAATTCAGTGCTGCATAATTCCTTGCTATTCTCTTTTTCTTATACAATTTCCATGTGTTTTTCCATGTTTTTTATGCAATACTATAAAACTGCTAAATTTCTTATGGCAGAATTTTTAATAGCGTCATATTTAAAAAAATCTTGAACTTATATTAGAGAAGTGATTCAGCTTCCAGAAGTTTGATGGCGGTTCATGGTATTTTAGAGAGTTTCCTTACTATAAAAATTATTTAAATCACCTGATCTTTAGGTTTTTTTTTTTTAATTTTTACAATCTATCCTCTTATTTCATAAGTTTTCTGTGAATGTTAAATGATTTTGTCTGCAAATATTTGTAAATAAATAACATCTATTCTTTTTCTTGTCATTTTTATGTCTATATAACATAGGGAAAGAGAAAAAAACTGTATGCTTTTGTTTACCATACAAAAAAAGAGAGGGATGAATATATAATGATAACTTCAAAATAGACTTTTTTAACTTTGTTAGACTAAATTTTCTCAGTGTAGAGTAAAATTCGCATATTTAAAATGTACAGTTGGGTGAGTTTTGACATTTGTATACACATATGTATTCATCCTCATGGTCAAGTTTCTCACTTAAACAAGCTATAATCATTATAATTTATTATGTTTTATATGTGAAACATTATACACACATCTCTAAAACACCAAAACACCCTGAAAAATAGGTATTAGTTTTAGCATTTTATGCAATAAAAAATCCTGGCTGAGAAAATTAGATGGCTTACTCCTGGTTTAAAAAAAGAGGAGGGGGCTGGATGTAGAAAAGAAAAAGAAAAAAGCAAGCTTTCAGTGTTGGAGCTGTTTTTCTACCCAGATTTGTTTTACCCTAAATCCCTTGCTCTCTCAATTACATTAAAATTCTCGTCCAAGTAATACTCAAAATTAATATTCAGTTTATTCAGATATACAAATCATGCTGGCACACTTATTATTTAAAAAAAAATAATTAGCTCTTTTTTCTTATTTGCTTTAAGTTGAATTAAGCAAAGAGGTATTTTCATTTGATATTATGCAGTTTCTATTTTTTGCTTCTGGCCACCTAACGTGTGGTAGTACCACTACTGAAGAGATAGTACTGGGTGACTACTAAGCATCGTCTACATTTTAAAATACTGTTGATAGAAATTCAGTCCAAACCACAATTAAGCTCTTTTCTTTTTATAAAAAGACAAATTCACTTATAAGTTGATAAAAATCAGTCACTATTTCAGTATGGTGCTGGTGAATTTTTATCTTCATTTTATTGTGCCTTTCTGTAGACTTGTTCTTACAGAAGTTGCCAAATACAAATGTTGAAAGTGAAATATAATTTTAAAGGTGTAATTATTGACGTGTCCCAGCTTTATATAATAATAAATGACATAATGAAATGATTAGTCAACGTTAAATGTCCAGGTACTTTGGGGTAGCTTTTATGTCCCTGGAATTCTAGGGATTTGCTGTGACTTTGGTTAATACTCGAAGAGACAAAGCAGTCTGCCTCTCTCATGCCACTCCTACATTCTGCTTTTCCCTACCAGTATTTTGACCTTTGAATAGAGTGCTCTCAGGTAACAAGATAATGAAACCACAAGGCCAAGTAGCCTTCTTGACTTTTTGTTAGTATTCTGCCTTTGGTACATCATTATGTCTGCCAAAACAGCTGAATGTTTTATAACATTTTAAATACAACACTCTATTGCTGACTCATAGGCAATTCATTGCTCACCATAAGAAGCACATAACAGATAAGTGAATCACAGCAGAGCGCTCTAAATAGCTATGCTGGGAAAACAGTCTGCCAAAGCAATAGCTTACAGAATGTATATATCTCTAAGAGGAATATAACTCTTGGCTAATAGCATATATACCACTCATTTCATTTTTAATAATGATCTCAACATTCAGGGCCTGTATATGTCTATAAGACTACTCAAGATTGGCAAGTATATTAAGGGATAATTGTCCAGCTGGAGAGAGGAAAGAAAGGGGGTTTCATAGAAACAAACCAAATTACAAGTTGCCAGGACATCGCTTAATTTAGGCTTACTACTCAACTGAGTTTCTTAATGTGCTAATATTATACCACATGTTTTCTTGAACCGAATTAGAGTATGTAAGATATTTTATTCAATTATATTTTATATCAAAAATAAAATTAATAGACATGTAAAATGATAACAAATACTATTTAATTTTAATTATTATAAGGAGGATATTATAAGTATACTATTATAATAAATATATTTCTTTTATTTTTATGATGTAATATAAAACACTTATGTGATTAAATTATATTATTTTTATTTTTACTATTCAGTCATTAAATATTTGACAATATTTACAACTATAGCAGATATTTTATCCTCACAATTGTATAAAATTAGTATAATTATTAATATTTTATAAGTGAAAATTATATTTTCAACAGATGAAGTAAATTTTTTTAGTCATAATTTAAGGACAAATCTTCCTGATAATAAAAATTATCTTATTTCTGCTAAACTACCACATTTTCAAATATAATAATATTCAGTTTGTTATTTTTTATTTTTCTTAAGATCTACTTTATTTGCTTTTTATTACTACATCTAATAAAATAATACAATATGCTGAGAAGATAATTGTACATTTGGGTCACAATAAAAACAATCTATTGTATTTCTACTCTATATTTTATTTTCAAAGTGCTATCATATTTGCTATAGTAATCACATAGTTCAACCAGTTTTGACTTTTCTAATCAATTTTGGTTTTGAAGAACTGCATATTTAATTGTATACACTTCTACAACAATAGTGTGTTTAAAATACCCCAAATCCTTCCTTGGAGTTATATAAAATATTTGTTGACATAGCTACATTTGTCAATATGTCATTATTAATCACTTTAATTAGATTCATTGGATATTTTTTGATTGATTTATTGATTATTTAACACATTGATGATTCCACAGGTACTTCATCAACATCTCTGATCTTCAATAGTGAGAAACAGCCATTAACAGTCCCACTCACCATATTTATAAATATTTCATTTTGGCTATTGTTATGCCTTCAGGTCCCCATTTTAATCCACTTTAAGAAAGAAACTATTTTAGAAACATAGCAAACATCAGAAATTACACGTATATTAGGAAGATGGGAAAATATATGTGATAAGCAAAAAAATACAGTAAAAATATATTTTATTCAAAATCTTGTAAGTTTGTATTTAGTCTGGGTCCTTAGCAAATATTGCATTCTGAATATAAAAAGTATACTCAGAGAGATGAATTCTCTAGCACATCATATTAAACCTAGCACAGAGTTGAAATGCAATTGTTACCTTCATGATCATCAGGGAGATCCCATATATCCATCCATAATCAAAACTACTTTAAAAATGCAATTTGTTAATAAACCACGATAGATACATGTTTTTTCAAGCTGCTATAGTAAAAATATCTTAGACAGGGTAACTTGTAAACAACAGAAATTTATTGCTCACATCTCTGGAGGCTGGGAAGTCCAAAATCAAGGAGCCAGCAGATTTGGTGTCTGAGAGGGCTCCTTCTCTGCCTCTTGGATGGTGCCATGCTGTTGCATCCTAACATTGTGGCAAAGGGACTAACAAGCTCCTTCAGAACTGTTTTGTAAGGGTCCTAATCCCATGAGGGCAGAGCCTTCATGACCCAGTCACCTACCAAAGAAGTGGGGTGGTGAGGTGATCCCCACTTCTTAAAACCATCATTTTGAGGTTAGGATTCAACATATGAATTTTGGGGGTACATATACATTCAGACCATAGCAATATGTAAGGATAAAAGACAAGCCCACGACAAAGTAAAAAAATAAAGGCAAAAAACATGGGTACTGGAAAAGAATCCAGGAGGCTTTTCCAGGGGTTAATGAGGTATAGTTCAGATTGAAAAATAAGAATAGGCAAAGACTTGTTAATAATAGATGGAAGGAATATTTCAGAAAGAATTTTGAAAGTGTGCATCAGTATTGAAAGAAAGATCTATTAAACTGTAGAACTTCAGAAATTGAAGAAAATAAGAAAAGAATAGATCATCTAGGTAACAATCCAAAAGGTTAATTACCATACTGAACAGAGTTACCATCTTGTCAAGAGATATTTGAAATCAACCACTTGAAAGATTACACTCACTACTCTAACAATGAATGAAACTTTAGTTCTACATCCAAGAACAGGGTCTTTTATTAAGAGAAAAAAAAACATGCTTTTCAATAAATAGGGTGATGTAAGTGATGAAAACATAAGTGAGTTTGCCTTGCAGTGGAATTGGAGGGAAATGACACAAAACAAAACAAAACAAAAGGACAGCTAGTTTATAAGATAATTAAGAACTATAGACCATAGATTCCTATTCCCAGATTATTCAAGGATCCTAAAACTTTGGTTTATTCTTCTGTTTGTAATTATTATTGTATGTTTGTACAGATAAACAGACTCATACTTAAAATGTAAGAATATGTGTAACTCTCAAGTTGTATGTACTTGTTTCCAATATGGTTTAAACAGCAAGACTTGAGAGAAGTGTATACCACTTTCATCCAGTCTTGTGTGGCTTAAGAGAAGAAATACTTATATATATAGGGAGAGTGCTATCAGCAACTGAGAGGGAAGGCAATTAGATTGAGGTCCAGAGACTTGCTTCAGCAAGCAAGACCAAGAAAATGGAGGGATATAGGATAAATGTGGTGGGTAGGTGTGGCATTATAGAGATATACCATTGGAATCTCTGTACAAGAAAAAATTTTTCAACCAACTGCAAAAAGTGACTTTAGCTGACAGCACTCAGTGAAAGAACCTTTGGAATTCACTGCAGTATTATAACTGAAATCATGCTCTTCCCCATCAACCATGAGAGATTGACGGCCTAAGATGATGATGCTAGAGTTCAGGTATTTATCCCAAGTGAGGGCCACCTCTGTGGCAATTGTTACCTCAGAGTTTTCTGGTAGACTAGACAAAACTCCCTCAGAGCTGCACTGACATCTGAGCTTCAATATTCCTTTTCTCCATTCTTTTGTCACAGATTTCAGACGTGCATTGCTGTCTAAAGACTTTTGCTGTCTACCCTTGTCCTCCTTCCTTTTATGTTTCATGAATATTATAAACAAAATTTTCTTTCATTTGCTTATAGAAAGGTCTAAATATAATTTCCTGATACTTTAAATAGTACATTTTAATATACTTCATGTATGTTGGACGCAGTGCAGTTATCCAGGAGACTATCTGTAGGCAATGGCAGTTACATTAAACATAAAAATAGCAAGCTGAGAGGAGATTCCATCAGAGATAAACCAGATGTCACTGGAGCATCTCTTCTTTCTCTCTTACAATGACATCTGCTTCCAAAGGTGTTTCTCCTAATTGCTGTCAGAACTACTGGAACTTTTATGGAAACCACAAAGAGTTTTCAGCCTAGGTCCAGTTGCTCATGGCACAGAATAATCAACTACTGAGACAACTAAGATTGTCAAGGAAGAAAGGAAATGTTAATACAAAAAAATATCCTGTCAGAGAACTGGAGAAGCAACCTCAAATACATCTCTCTGACTAGAGAAGAGGGGCTTTTTGAAGGAGGGAAGTTACCCAGGAGCCATGTGTTAACAAGGCGTAGGTCATAATGAAATTAACAAAGAGAAATTAACAAAGGTGCACATGCAGAGGCAGGTTATGGAGGGAAGGTGAGTCTTGACATCAGGGATCTTCAGAGTATCAATTCCTCCATTTTACAGAAATTCTGCCATTTCTGGGGAAACAACTCAAAAAGATAAAGTAGTTAAGTTACAGGGTTCTGATCATAAAGACCTACTTGCCTGAGAATCTAATACATGAGACGGAAAGGCTTATAAAAAATATATAAGGTCAATGAGACATTGAAATTTGTTTATGGAGTCAATTATAAAACTATTGTCACAAAAATCAAAATCAATTTGAAAGATGTTTCACATCCATTCTTAGGAGAGATGAGGGTCTTTTTTTTGTTGGAGGGGATGTTGTTTTTTATTATTCAGTATTATAATGTCTATTAAGAGATAAGTTCCACAGGGCAATGATTTCTGTTTATTTTGTTAATTCACACATTATATGTGTCCACAATAGCACTCATATGTTGTAAGTACTCAAACAGTATTAGCAGAATGAATAAATAGCTTTTTGTATGTGATGTTATACAGTGTGGGAAGGTGCAATTGAATTTGAATCCTTAATAGTCTACACAAAGTACATTTTAAGCCATAACCCACACAGTTTTGTCCAGGGCATGTGAGGGAATATGAACAACAGAATACACATTGGTAGACAAAGTGAAGAAAGCTGCAACAGGCAAGACTGGGAGTACGTTTTTCTCTTGAGTATAACACCAATAATGTGAGACAGGCAAAAATCCACATCAGAACGTATAATACATGAGAACACAACACATCTGCTTTAAATTTAAACTAGGAGCCATTCCTAAGGGATTCTTCATACAAAATACTTTGAAAGCTTTTTATCATGAACAGATACTCAAGGATCTGGTCCCTATCTTTCTATGTAGTCACGTCTCTAACACTCTGCTTGAAACCATATTTTAATAATACCAACTGTACTTAACTTTTCTACCACTAGCTCATTTCTGTCTATAGTTCTTTTAATTGTGTCTTTTGTTAGAAAGGCATTGGTAAATATTATGTCAGTCTAGTTAACATTTTTAATGAAATAAATCCAACTTACATATACACATACTCATATACGTATTCCAATTACTGTTTTTCTGTATCGGTTTTTATGGAAATTTTGACATATATTTTCTCATAGAAACTGTGCTGTTCATTTCAATGGCACAAATGGTTATTTACTCAAAGGTAGCAGTTCTCACCTTCTCCATCTTTGCTCCATGTCAAGTACTCTCAGCCCCTGCCAGTCCCAATACCTATTTTATTAAAGTGTGATAGTATACACTCAATCCCAAGTCACCAGTGTGGAGTAAGAGATGTGTGTGTCAGAAGGCAGTGGGGAGAATGGAAATTTAGTCCATGCATTATGGGCAATAGAAATGAAAGGTGATTGCAGTAATCTTCTAGGCATTCTTGGAATTACTGACCCTTTCTCCCAAAGCTTGCCTTATTCTTCAGACTGGAAAACTAGAGGTCTAAAACCATTTTATACTTAAAATGTCAAATCACTTTTTTAGTGATTCTATTTCTGTTTTCCTGCATAATTATTGCCAGTCTTCTTCAGCTGTGGTCTTGATATTGTCTTTGTCCCTTTAGTCACATTTTAGGCATGCATATCTATTACCCTGAAGTCAAAATATGCATATTGGGATCTTCACAGGAAACATTAGATTCTATGTCATACCACTTCATTCATGGAAAATTGAGGTCCTACTATGTAACTGTACTGTTTATGATAATGAGTTATAAGATTCAATAAAACTTACACTCTATACTTAAATCTCTTATAGAATAATTGGCTTGAAGACAGATTTGATCCTAATTAATCACCAATTTCATATCTTATATATCAAATTTGTCTACTTGCTAATACTTATTTGTAATCCCCAAATCAATACTTGAGGTGCTTTCATGGTCATTTGTGGAGAAGCACAGAGCTGAGGTTGAACAGGTCTCTCATACTGTAAACAACCCGTATTGTAAACAACAGCTATCATACTGAGGCAGGGAACTGGCAGTTACTGCTTTGGGCATTGCTGCGGCATTGCCTGAGTCAGAAAGTCTCAAAACAAAATTTCAAATTGCACTGATCAAAACAGGGTGGAGGCAGGTCAAATTCCAACAGGTTAGAACCAAGATGGTGGAGAAATAGAGAGTATCACCCTGATTCCAGGAAAACACCACTCCTCTCATGAATATTCCTTCCCTTGTTTAGCCTATAATTAAACCATTACTTAAATAGAAGGGCAACAGGAACCAGGGGGCCGTTCTCTTCTGCAGGGAGAGCTGGTCTCTGCTCTGTCTGTGGAGTAGACTTTCTAAAGTTTCTGAATAAATCTCGCTTTCACTCTATACTGTCAGCTCACTCCTGAATTCTTTCTCGCGTGAAGCCCAGGACCCATTTGGACGTCAAGTGGCTCCCAGCATTGGGAGTCCCTTTCCTGTGTCAATACTGTAAACAACAGCTATCATACTGTAAACATAAATGTAGTTTTTGCAGTCTATTTGGTGCCACATTTGTTATATTTTTGTACCGTTTTGGTGATTTTACTATTTAAAATGACCTCCAAGAATAGTGCTGAAGTGGTATCTAGTGTTCTTAAGCACAAGAAGGCTGTGATGCACCTTCCAGAGAAAATATGTGTATTACATAGACTTCTTTCAGGCATGACTTTAGGGAATCAATGATACAATACATATATGAAAAAAGAAAGAGAACATTTGCCAATCTGTACATGAGGCTGTTCCAGAATGTGCTAAAATGATATCTGTAGTGCATGACAAATCTATGGAAAAGATGAAAAAGTGGAAAATTTTGTGGATTCATGAGATGACAACTGATTTAAAAAAAAAAAAAAGCACAATGGAGAGCGTTGTTGTGAGGCTGCAAACCAAAGTAATTTATGGTCAGGTTATCCAGGGTCAAGAAATGTTAAATCCTTTTTGGTTGGTGTTGGCTGCCTCACAGGTCTCCAAAGTAAATGCAGTGTGAAAAATGTTAAGCTGGCAGGCAAGCAGGTTCCTCAGATCAGGAGGCTATGGAAGAATTTCTAAAATACCTGCTAAGTGTTATGCAGGAAATGGGTCAGGTGGAAGAGCAGTTTTCAACATTGATGAGACTGGCTTTTTACAATGATATTGGCAAAAGAATCTGTGAAACACAAATGGCTATTTGGTTGATCAAAATGTGTGATTCACAGGCTTGCAGGAACCTACCCTTGTACTTCTCTTGGAACAGTGTTTCAGTATTTGCTAATTCAGTGTTCATGACTATTTTGTAAAACATAGCTAGTGCAAATAACATGAATAAATTGTATGCATACACTACATATATATATATGTATGTATCTTGTTAATGGAAAAAAAGCCAAACTCTGTACAGTAATTTTAAAGAGATTTACTCTGAGCCAAATTTGAGGACCATGATCCGGAGCCACACCCAAGAAGCCTTGAGCAAGTGGACTCAGTGTGGCTAGGTTACAGTTTGCTTTTATATATTTCAGGGAGACAAGGGTTACAGGTAAATTCATAAATCAATACGTGGAGGAATACATTGGTTTGGCCGAACAGGTGGGCCATCTGGAATGGAAGTGAGGGTGGGGGCCGGTGGGGGTGGGGCTTACAGTTTATAGGTTGGTTTAAAAATTCTTTGACTTGTAATTGGTTAAAGGCATGAAGCTTTGTCTAGAGGCTTGGAATGTTTTAAGATAAGAAGCTGTTAATCAGAGATAAGCCACCTGACACATATTTGCTGTATAAACTGAGAACCTGCAGGTTTGTCTTGCATACTCTTAGGCCTGTTAATGGATTGCAAAGGATATCCCCAAGAAGGGAGGGTGCATGATGAGGCGTGTCTGACTTCCCTCCTCTTGGCAGGCAATTTAGTTTTAGGATATTTCTTTGGCCAGGAGGGGGGTCCATTCAGGCAGCTGGTGGGGGGTGAGCTTTAAGATTTTATTTTAGTTTGCAATATACATATGCACACACATATTTATAAATATATAGTAAGTAGATAATGTAGGAATGTGTTAAGTGGAAAAATATAGAGAGGCATACACATTACTTGGAGCAAATGAAAGAAATACTTAGTTTCTTTTATTATTTCCTTTTACACAATTTAGCCAGTACTTGATATGAGTCACACGCTCTTCAAGGTCAAGAAATACAGAAATGATCCAAAGAGAAAAGCTTTCTAGCCCCATGCAGTTTGCCTTTTAATGTGGGGAGAAATGCCATCATTTAATAAACAAGTAGAAAACAAGGTGGTAACCAATAGCCATATCCTTCAGTGAAGGAACTAAAACAGTATAATAATAACTAGAGCTATGTTATATAGGTAAACCACCAAAGGACACTTGAAGGAGGTCATATTCCAACCAAGATATGAAAGATTAGAAATCAGCCGGGTGAAAAACTTATCATAAAAAATAATTTTCCCTGTATGATATTTGCACCTAATTTTGTGTAAAAACCTATTGCCAATTCAGAAATGAATATTTGAAGATAAAGTCAATATGTATTGAAATAAGAACTGGTTTCTAAATATGTCAGCTAATGAAAATATAAAAACAAATTTATCATACCAATTAAATTTTGTCAATAAGAATAATGAAACAATCACAGGATATACAGGAAAATTTGCTCAATTTCTTACAGTGATTTGTACATTTTAGATTGGTACTTGGGTACAATCATCGTAGAAACAGCTTATCTAACACTGCTAGCTGTTCTGCTTCTAATAAAAACCAGAACCAGGAAATAAAAAGACAAAGAGGAAAAGTAATGAATAAAGTTAGCCAAACTTTGAGGCTTTCACATTTGATTTAGGTCAACTATGAATTTTAGATGAATACTTGAATCACAATTCATCTAAATTAGGTCATCCATCCCTGGTGACATATGTATTTCAGAAATTAGCATTGACTTTCAAGTCATTGAAAATATTTCTATTAAACTTTGGAAGATTTCAAATAATTAAATATCTAACTTCTATTTTAGATAAGAATTACAAGACTGTATTTCACATTTAAAAAAAATTAAGATATCTGAATATATTCCAAAGTGTAATATTTTCATTGATCACAAAATTAAATTAGACTAGTATTCTGATCTTAAATTATATTATGTTTACTATATTATATTGCAGCTATTAGAAATTTATTTCAGAGCAGGCTAGGCTAGAAAGTAAGCCAACTTCTCCTTTGGCTATTCTTTAAAAATGGCCAACCTCTGTGCTGAATAATACATTGTGAGGACACTAAACATGTATACTCATATTTCTGTGCAGATGGGCCTCTCCTGGCTTTTCTCCCACCCTCAGTAACTCTGGCCCAGGAGAGGAAAAATAACTTGTCCAGTTGGTGAATTTAGGACACAAAACTGAGGATAACACCCCTTCCTAACCTCACTGGTGAGGTCACTCTGCCCGCATAGCAGGAAGTTAAGTTTATTCAGCTCTATACTGGGACAGACTTAAGGGTGAGGCACTCTTGTGAAGGGACTATAGCTGGCCGATTCTGTCTCTGATTGGGTTCAGAGCTTCTCAACATCAGAAATGAAATTCTAAGAAGCCTAGTTTACTTGATAAACACAACCATATCTTCTAGAGCTGATATCATGATCTTTATTTCTGCTTCCTATGCCTTATTTTTCAAATGGTTCTGAAATCAAGAGGGAAAGAACAGACATTTTTTAGTGATATTTAAAACCTTCAGGGATATAGAATATTTTGGAAAGGGAGAAAATGTGATGGGGAGCTGAGGGCATAGTATTTGGAGTCAGAGAGCCTTGAATTCAAATCTCAGCTCTACTTCCTCTTAGGTAATGCAGGGAACTTACTTATATTTTCAAAATCTAAGTTATGTAAGTACAAAATGGAAATACTTCTGGTTAACTTGCAAGAATTGCATAATGGTTGAAGATACTGGAGACAAATATACAAAATAAAGAAGGTTCTAAATAAAAGTTCATTACTAATATTAATATTATTTTTATTTTATATTGACACAAAAATTCAAACTTAATTCAAAGTAATTATTATAGTTAAAGATTTTTTAAGCCCAGACCAGATGATTATAACTGGGTTTTCTTCAATGTCACAGTCATCGCTAATTAATTCTTATTAATGTTTTCAGAAAATCCATTACTATTACAGTAAGAAACATATAATTAATAAATTCCATTTCATTTATGGAATCATTATAGAATCCAATTTAAGTAGATTAAAACATTAGGCGCTCAACTCAATAATCAAAGAATCCATACACTGCCTTTTAGACTTTCTTGACACAAGTCTTGACATCAAAATTTTCTTATTTCCCCATCCTTTCTTCCACTGCCTATTCTTCCACCGGAACGACCAAATCATTAATACATACAGTTATTTCTCACAATACCATTGGCTCTGTTTTCAACAAAACAGAAATTGTAGGAAGGAGAATTTGAGTTTTTCTCATTGTAAATAAAATCTGTTACTTCTAATTCTTAAAGAAGGTATGAAGAAGTTAGAGTGGAAATTAGAGTGAATGGACAGAGTGTTTTACTTTGCTCTAGACCATACAGGGGAGAGTAATGGCTTATTGGAAGCCCTGGCTGGTGGGGAACATGTGGCCTTGGTGTCACATGTGTCCTTCTGGATCCTTGACTGCAGCCTTTTGACTGAATCCAAATTTTACAGAACAAATCCTTTTATTAAAAGGGGTGCAACAGTGAAAGAAGAAGCTTTTCTTGTCTCCTTTGGTGCTTAAAAAAGAACAATCTTGAAATCATAAGGCTGCAAGGTCCCCCACCCTTGCGTGCTGCTAGCCTCTTGGGGCATCATTTTCTTTATCTGTAAAACAAGACTTTGAATCAAATGATGGACTCATACAATCCTGGTTTTTGATTCAACATTGAGTTGATGTGGTCTATCTGTCATATGAATGGCATGTTAAGGTGTGAGTTTTGAAGGATCTCTGGGCATTGTATCTCTTTTATCTGATTGAACATATCAGAATGGTTTCGATGTTTTGACAAGGTGCCAAGAAATGTTTAAATCTTTGGACACATCTATATTAAATTGTAAGCCACAAAGGCAACCTCAAATGTGTTATATTTTATGATGTGTGGAACTATTTCCTTCAGCACACCAGTGCAAAAGCAGGTTCCCTTAACAAATGTCATTGTCAAACTATTTTAAATCTGTCTGTTAATTATCTACTGGATAAAGACAACCACTTTAGTTTTGACATTTAAAACTCTATTTATTCTGGAACATATATATGCATTTCCACTCTTTCCTGAATGAACTATGTGCTCCAGAAATATGATTTTCAAATAATCATGATCTGAATATCTTTATAAATTATTCTCTTCATTCCTCCTTATATGTCTTTCCCACAGTAAGAAATTACCTTCTCTTCAACTAAACTTCTCCAAGAACAAACTAAAATTCTATTTCTTTATTGAATCTTTTTTTGACCCTTCCTGCATTTCTTTGTTGGATAGTAATTACCATATAATTATCATAGTTGGTGTCTAATTATACGTCTTTTCTTGTTCCTCTTCCCTTCCCTTTTTGTTCTCTCTGTCCCTCTTTCTCTCACCTCATCATTAAAATTATGAATTCTGGTAAAGAGGAAGCATGCATTACAACACTTTATAGTTTCAAAAGAACCTATTACATTTCAGAATTTTAAGCATAAAAATCAATTCACAGGTTCTTTTTGAATAAATGAAAATGTAAAAATGAAGCTCCGTTTTCTCATATTTAAAATGAAAAAAATGTACTTTGCAGTCGTGAGGAGAGAAGTAAAACATTAAAATATTCTGAAATATGTTATATATTGTGTTATATATTTCCTATATAATTAAAAATTAAATTAAAGCTATGATAACAATAAGTACCTATTTCAATGATGTTTCTTGCAAGACACAAAATACTCAGTCTATTATTTAGAAAGGTAAACTCAATATTATTAATCCTGACCATATTTCTCTTTGCAGTGTATAGATTGTTTTAAAATATAAATTTATAGTCTACTAAAGTCTATCCAATACCAAGAGAAAAAAATGGAAAGACAAGAGGCAATTTCACTTTCCTTCATGTGTATGAAATGCACAACTGCTGTTTGAAACTTTAGGTAGACAATCTTCCGGCTGCATGTTGGTTTTTACTTGTAGCTTGAACATACATTTACTTGGATTCTATTATCTTTTAGTGTTTGATTAGGATGAGATAAATTGAGCATAGGTCTTGGAGAAAAAAGCACATGTAAGAAGCTATAAAATACCTTCTCGAGTAAATTCATGATTTAAGCAATTTTTCCCAATAAATTTCCACCTTCCTACATAATTGTAATAATAATTTTATGACTTAGGAAGCAGTAACTTTTATAAAGAAAGAGAGGATTTTTTTTTCTTTTCTAAGATGGCGAATGACAGTGTTTGAGATAAGTAGACTTAGGTGTTCATGCCCAGGGAAAAGGGTTGAATAAAAAAAAAAGTTTCAAAATTCACTGCTATAATCTAAAACTATGCCGGTTAAATGGTAGATTAGTAATGAAGTTTATGGTATGCCTGTTTACAAACAACGTAAATTCCTATGTTAGGGTTATGTTTCAAAAGTATTTTTCAAATATTTTAACACTTTCTTTGTACTATAAATTTAATTCGAAATGGTGCTCAGTCTCCTACTGGTCTTGGTCCCTTTCTGACATTTCTCCAAATGTGCTGTCACCACAAGGGGCAATTGATTCATTCTAACTGGTAAATGACTTTTTTAAAATTTAAACTTATCCAACCACTTTTAGAAGTTCCTCATTATTTTCCAAAGGAAATAAGGAACAGCTTTACATTTCTTTCTTAGTTGTAACAAAAGTTGCATGGGCATGCCCAATTGGCATGTTCTCTCCCTCATGCTTTTGAATTTGCCTTTTCCTTTAATCACTGCTCTAGTTTTTATAGTTTTATATCTCTCTAGGATCATTCACCAGTACTTATAATCTAAATTTCTTCAAGCTTTTCTTCCAAATCTTGGATGCCTTCTCTATGCTTGCCTTGTCAAAAATCCTAAGAAGATAAGCAACGATAACATAAATCATCTATTTTTTTTTAAATTGGAAAATTGCTAGGTTTAAATGAAGAAGGGGTTGAGTAAATATGATTGTCATATCTTTTCTCTGACATCAGTTCAAAATCAAATGTGTGACTTTTTCTGACACAAAATACATAACGTTTTCCCACAACAATCCTCCAATTCTTCAGCATTAACTGTGTGTCCAACAATTCAATTCAATTCTGACACTTTATGAAGTTAGAAGAGATCTCACAGGTTAAGGGATCAGTCCCTCAAGACAGCCCTCACTTTAGAGGACAGCTGAAAATGGAGTATCAGGCTACCCACATTTGAACTGGCTGACTCATGGAACTCAGAAAAATGTCCTACTTCCTCTTTCAATTTATTACAAAACATTCAGCTGAGGAACAGTTAAATAGAAGAGATGCATAAGACAAGGTATAGGAAGTGGGACAGAGCTTCCCGGCCCTCTGAAATGCAGCACCTTCCTAGCACCTTGATGTGTTTGCTGATCTGGAAGCTTCCCCTACCCTACCATTTATGGTTTTTATACGTGGTCTCATTTTACTGGCATGATTGATTCAATCATTGGACATCGGAGTAAATCTCCAGGCTCTCTCATCTCCCAGAAATTAAGGAGTGGGCCTAAAAGTTTCAACCCTCTAATCAGATCTTTTGTTCCTTGGCAACCAGCCCCAACCTCAAAGCTATCTAAGGGGCTAAGTCATTTTATTAGCATAAACTTAAGGTATGGTTGAAATCAGCCCTATTATTGATAATAAATGATGCTGTTATCAGTCATATCAATCGTGAAATTCCAAAGGTTTTAGGAACTTTGAGCCAGGAACTGAATGGGGGAAAAGGACCAAATATATACTTTTTATTACACCATAATTTTAAAGGCTAATATTTACGCAACTTTTCCCTTCCGAGTTCTCCTTCCTTGACTATTGGAGAGACCGGTTCTAGGAGAATAGTATAATAAGAATAATATTTTAAATCTGTGGACTTTGCTATTTTCTTAGTAGCTGTCTATGAAAGGTCAATAAACAATTATAATTACAGTCAACCCTCCGTGACTATATGAGTTCTGCATCTGTAGATTCAAACACTGAGCGATTGAAAATATTCAGGTGAAAAAATGTGTCTGTACTGAACATGTACAGACTTGCTCTCTTGTCATTATTCCCTAAAAAATACAGTAATATACATAGTATTGGGTATTTTAAGTAATGTAGAGATGATTTTAAATATATGAGAGGATGTGCATAACTTATATGCAACTACTACAAAATTTTACATCAGAGACTTGAGCATCCATGGATTTTGGTATAGGGGATTCTGGGACACTGAGGGATCACCTATTGATACTGGGGGATGAGTGTAATAGGAAAAATAAGGCTTAAGACTTATCTGTATATTACCAGTGTGTTCAGTTTGATAAACTATATTAGATTCTTTTACTACCTTTTTTTCTGCATATGTCTTTTTTTTTTGCATCGAACCTCAAACACCTTTTTAGGAAAAATTTGTTTTATGTATTTGTTACATCCCCCAAAGCACTAAATATAATTTAATATAGTAGATAGTTCTTAAAATTTATATTGTGTGCATTTATTAACATCTATCTGCACTTGGCATTTCATGTAATTCAGAAGTGAGTTTTTTGTATATTTATGCTTGAGTAATGAAGTAAGAAATAAAAATAATTGAGAAAGGAAACAAAAAGAAGGGCATGTGGGAAAAAAATATACAGTTTTTAACAGTCATTTTAAAAATAAATAATCTTAATAATTATGTTCCTTCTTCTTTGTAGAAAAAAGTACAATAGGGAAGAGGTTAAGAGTCACAATTTAGAAAATCCTGGTTCTTTCCCAGCATCACTGATACATAGCTCTAAAAGGTTGAGCAAGATTCATTCTGAGTTTCCTATCACTAAGAAACATGGGCAATAAAAGCTTATTTTTTTAGTATAAATGATGAAACTTCACAGAGATTTGGTATACATTATTAACCCCTCTTCCTAAGAAGCAAACAAACAAATAAACAAACAAACAATAAAAAAGAATATGTAATACCACTGCCAGTAAGTTTGTATGCTTATGATTATACAATAATCAAAACAAATTATATAAATATAAATATTTTGATCTACCTAACAGCCGTTGAAAATTCTTTCTCTGTTTAAACTAACAAAAATTCGCTATTTTGTTTCCAACTAGGAATTCTAAATGATATATAATTGTAACCATATTATACTGCTTTATAATTTTCTAATAGTTATTTTAATAATATTTAGGTGACAATTTTCCAAATGAAAAAAAATGTTCTCTCTATATATGCATTGTCTAACATTATTCTGCCGTACTGTTTGTAAGGAAATACTTTATTATGTTTAATTAAATCAATTTATTTATTATTTATAGTATTGTTTAACACCTTTCAAACATTAAGCAATCCAAAACCAATCAAGTCTCTAACATTTTAACTTTATTATCTGATTGTCTGTTGTTCCACTCCTAAAAACACTATAATAACCACCTACCTCCATTACTTATTTGCCTATTTAACTCTTAGTTAACATTCTAAGGAAACAATCCCCTGATTCTTTTGTTTCTAGTATAGTTCTTTACCCCTATGGAATTATATATTTATTTACAAAGTTGTTTGTTCAATAGCTAATTACAGTGGAATATAGGTTGCATGAAGAAAAGGACCAAGTATATTTTCCTCATCATATTACTGACTGTATTTATCATAGTGCTACTATAAAAAAAAGGCATTCAATAAATACTTGCTTCATTAAAATCACAATAGTACAGACACATGACAAGGGCAATAGAGAGAATGGGGAGAAGTGAGAATACTGGAGGAATGGGGAAAAAACAGGGTGCAAGCAGTAGGGGGCAATATGTTTTTCTTTTGGAAAACAGCTTTTATGTAGATTCAGCAATCCACCAATTCTGTTAAATGATTTATGGAAATTAAAAAGTGCCTATTATCTGTAAAACATCCTCCTCCATTTTACACTATGTGTGTATTAGCTTAATTCTTTCCAGGGCAAATACTTATACTCGAGGTGACATACTAAGCCCTAACTATTGATACTATTAAGTGACTTTTTCACTTCCAACACTGGGGCTTCATTTTTTCCGTAAATATAGAAGAAGACAGCTGGAGTACTGAATGCCCAGCAGTGGGAAGCAGACATGGGAAAAGGAAAGGGATGTTGGTGACATCGAAATCTGCTTCCTTGACCATTTTACTTTATTGGTCTTAATAGTCAAAGTTAAATAATGATCTTTATAGGAAAGGAGATAGTTTTTTTGAACTGGGTGTATTCACTTAGGTCCTTGTCCACAATTCCTTTTAATTAGTTGTTCAATAAGCCTTATCTTAGTGTGATGGCAAAACTACGCATCTAGTTATATTTAGGGATGTGTGTGTGTGTGTGTATGTCTTTGTTTCTGTCTGTCTGTGTGAGAGAGAATCAGATAAACAAGTAAGAAAGCACTTTGAATGTCAAAACGACTCTGTGTATTTAAAATATTACGTGAGCATTCACAAGCATTGCTAAGCAGCCCTGATTTTATAGAAAAAACTGAATTATTAAGACATTAAATTGATCTTAATAATCAAAAATGACTAATATGCTGTTAAGTTTTTAAAATATATACCTTTATTAATATTATCTTGAATGCACAAATGAAGTTTCTGGATTATAATATATTAATTTTTACTTCATAGCAAATAACAACCAGCATTTGCCTCAATCTGGTTGTCACCCTTGGGTGATACCCTTGGGTGACAGCCAGATTCCATACTTATTGTAGGCGTGGAACACTGAAAAAATGAATCTAGCAGTAAAAATGCATATTGTCCCATACTCCTCCTGAAAAAACAGAAGAAAAGCTTTCACTTTTTTTGTGCCCTATAAGGCCAAGATGATGTGCTCAGTGTAGGGGTCAGGTCAGGATTGCAAATGACAACCTGCTCAGCTGAACACATACACTTGTGCATTTCAGGGTCCACCAGGGCTTCTGCACAATCTAGTCCAAGGTCAGTCACGTGTTCTTGAAGCCTAAGCAGCAAGTAGGGCACATCAAGTCCATGGGCACCTTCTTGAGGGCCTGGACGGTCAATGTTTGACTGAAATTGGGCAGGTAGATGCCACATATAGCTTATGCCACAGAGGTAGCAACAGGCAGACTTCACCTTCAACACCTAGTGGAGGCAGACTTCACCTTCAACACCTAGTGGAGGTCTTTGCATTCTACCAGAGAAGGTTATAGGTCTCAAGAGAGGCAATACAGGCTCTGTGGAGTTCATTGGCAGTGAGGCTATGGTGCCTATAGTAATAAGAGGTGAGATTTTTCTAGCAAATAAATTCTGCCTTCTCAGTCATCTCAGTTATGATGATGATCATGCATTCTTTGTTCACCTGACAGACATGGTGGAAATCCTTGTAAGTCCTTCCCTTTGCTCCTCCAGGATCAAATTCTACTGCAACACCTCGCACAGGGGAATGATGGTGTTGCTAAGGCTATGGCCAAGGATGTCAATCTGTATATCATTAAACATCTTCCATGTCTTCTCAATATATGCCTGGGTTGTCTCCAACATCTTGGATTTCTCTGCTGTTTTTTCCTATAGAGTATAGAAGCAGTCTCAGCATCTTCCTATAAATATGCAAAGTCTGCATGCTGGCCAGGTTCTGTCCAGATCCTGTACATTGGGGTTGAAGAAGGGTCTGGTGGTTTTGGACCAGTCCTGAAAGATCTGGCTTATTTTCTGATGGAAGAAACCACACTGGTAGGCCATTTCCATGTCTATGTGGTAGCTGTGCATGGAGCCAATGATGTGATCTTTAACCTCCAGACAGCAATGTCATGTTCCCTGAAGGTCAGGCCTTCCTTCATGTCCTAAAATGAGGACATGGTATTGGTCAAGTAGGAGTTCTTGTAGCCACTGTTGGTTTTCTGAGAAGACATTAGCCTCTCATGAAACTGCAACCCCACAAAGCCCTCCAAAATTCATGTTCTGATTGACCTGTATGCCCTGGTTCCATATAGAGTCCTCCAGCATGCCAGAGGCTGCCTGGGTCTTGAGCAAGTGAGTGACATTGTTTGGTCCTGTTTCATAAACTTACATCTGGTCACCTTCTCTTTGTAGTCTTCAGAAGGTGCCAGAAGTATAGCCATTGCCTTTGAGGAGTATCTTAATGGTGCCCATTTCCAAAATGTTTTTCATTAACATCCTGCCATCATTGAGCTGTTTAAACTCTGTTCTTCTGAGTTCCTTGGTGTCAAGGATCTGATGCCTGGGATGGGGTTACAGAGGCCACTGAAAGAGTCTCTTGACATTTTGTCACTGCCTCCTTGACTATGATGACAAAAAGGATCTTGATCTTTTCCATGGTGACCTTGTTCATCTAGTCCTTCCAGGACAGCTCCCCACACTACTCCTCCATGAAGTACACAATGTTATGCTCCAACACTGTCACACTTCTACCATTGAAGCTTTCAATGGGTACGTCAACTGGGATCTTCTTGAAAGACTGACATAATTAGATGTTGGTGTAGAGTTTCTAATTTTGCAACCAGATGTTCTCTGAGAGTAGCAGCAGAATCAGCCCAGTCATCTTATCTGCTTATCATGACAGCACCATTGCTGAAGCTAACCGTGCATGGCCTACTCAATCATTTGTCATAATACCCACTGGTATTGTGTTGGCACTGATGAAATATTTCTAGTCTCCTCATCCAGGTAGTGCCTGGCACATGTAGTTTTTAAGAGCAGGACACAGCTCTTTCAGTGGATCCATGATGCCAGCTGTGAATAACTGTGTATCCAGTGGTTCTAGGCCATGTACTCTGGAGTTGGAACCCTTTTTCAGAACCTGAAATGGGAAGACTTTCTGCCAATTGTAGAGATCCTGTAACTCATCACAGACTCCTCTGTTAAGAGCAGCTTCTCATGCGTCTCAGATTCCACCATTCTGTCATTCACTGTCTCATTTGTGGTCAGTCCAGCACTCCTGGCAAGGTTTTGAATATGCCTGGTGTTCACCTGCATCTCCAGTGAATTCAGTGACACCTTCAGTAGATCTTTCTTCAAGGCAACATAGAAGCTCAGCTATTATTTTGTTTCCTTCAGTTATACATCCTTGATCACAGCTTGCTGCACATCCACTTTTGCCACCACTCACATAGAGGACTAGCCCCCCATCCCTAATGCTGCAATAGAAATCATAATCAATGGCCTTGCTTTTAAACAGCTTAGTCACCAACACCAGCGCATGCAGGCTCTCAAAGCAAAACTGGCTATTGTGTTAATGCTCCTAGACCACAGTGATGACATACACAACAACCTTCAAAGCAAGGCCCTATTTAACATTATTTTACCATAGTGGCTTGTAAAAAGTCAGAAGCAAAATAAATTACAAAATACAACCAAAAATCATATATATTCTTTTTCTTTTCTGGAAAGAAGCAAACTCATATGTTTTCGTCTTTTTCTTACAAAGAGGCTGTAATGGTTAATTTTTATGTGTCAACTTAACTGAGCTAAGGGATACCCAGATAGCTGGTAAAAACATTATTTATGGATGCATCTGTGAAGATATCTCCAGAAGAGGTTAGAATTTAAATTGGTAGACTGTATAAAGAACATTACCTTCACAGTATGGGTGGACATCATCCAATCATCAGGGGTCAAATAGTACAAAAAGGCAGAGTAAGAGTGAATTAGGTATCTCTGCTTGAGCTGAGCAGTCCATCTTCTTCTACCATGGACATTAGAGATCTGGTTCTTAGGCCTTCAAACTTGAATTGGGATTTATACCCCTGGTTCTTGGCATTTTGATTTGGACTGGAGTTATACACTGGGCCTCCAGCTTGCAGATAGTAGGTCATGGAACTTCTCAATCTACATACTCACACAAGCCAATACTTCATAGTAAGTCTCTCTCTATCTCTGTGTCTCTGTCTCTCTCTCTTTATATATACAAAAAGTTGTAGAGGCATTTAAATCAGACAAGGTGTTAAAACAAAATAAAACAAAACAATAGAAAAATACTCTTCTTAGAACTGAAAAGGTATTCTATTATTTTTTCATGATATTGTGTTTCTTTAAGCACAGAATCAAACATATTTTAAATTTGAATGTCTGTATGAAAAGACCTGAGGAAAAAAGAGAACAGTTACAACTACAAGAAATATTGCTTTTAATGATAGAACATTTCTTAAAGTTTTACCAAAGTAATGAATTTTCCACAATCTCAAAAGACACTGAAAGCTTAGTTTCACTTTCTTTTAACTATATTTTCTACACAATGAAAGTATTTATAATTCATATCATTGATTTAATTTTGCAAATGGAAACTTATTTATATGGAGTTTTATGCAGAAAAGGAAGGTTGATTTAAAACTGAAAAATACGTGATACAAATATAAGAAAAATAAAGTATTCTCTACTTTCTAAGTTGTACAGAAAAGCAGAATGAAGTATATCCCTTTCCAGTCCAAGCAAAATATATTATAGTGGAATCCCCAGAAAGTCTCCACAACTCTACAATGAAGGAGAGGAACCATCACATCATTACACAAATGGGAAAAGTTTAAGATGATAAAGGAAAAATGAATTGGGTTTGTAAAGACTGGGGTTAATAACAAGTTCTTGAGGAATTCATGGTTTAATCTTCTGAGTAACTCTCTCTATATGAACCAGAATACTTCCTTTGCAAGAGACAGAATTCTTCTTCATATCCATATAATCAAATTTAAAAAAAATCCCTTTTTATTTATGTTAGTAAAAGCTCTAGGAATAGATTTCATATCTGGCTGGATCTGGCTCCTGGATCTGGATGCTTAAACCATTTCATCAAGATTAAGTCTCTGTCTCTGTCTCTCTCTGTCTCTCTCTTTCTCTATCTGCCCCAACCCCACATACTTTTGGTTTCTTTAGATTGAATTGATTCTCAAGTATTCTTTCACGATTTTGTGCCGAACTGGTTAGTAATGGCTTGGAATCACCTCCAATTAGGATTTGGAGGAATCAGTTCCAAATCCAGAATTCAAAGTGTTCTAATGAATGCCATCGGTTGTCTCTTTGGACCAACCAGGATCACTTGTCCATCCTTGTAGTAACTAGGTAGGACTATGGAACATACATTGAGCTGGCCTGGATCTTGGGTCATCTCTTAGAATCATAATGTGGGGTCAGTCCATCCTAAAACACATGGACCTGAAATTGAGGAAGGTTGTTGCCCAAACAAAAAATATAGAGATAATATTGCCAAAAAATGATGAAATGAATATTTGGAGACAAAATAAAAACAAAAGCTGTTACTAACTATACTTTTGCTGCCCCTGGGGTAAATACTATGTATTGGCAAATGTTTCTTAGTTTTTATACAGTGTGCTGATTGCAAACTAGTGTCTTTAACTGTGTGTGTGTGTGATAATAGATCTTTCTAAAGACATTTGGTTAATTTGCAAATGTTACTAAAATGATAGTACTTTCAGGGTTAATATATTTGTCCACTGGAGAAAATAAGTGGGAATAAAAAATCCTCTATCCATCCCCACTGGGGTTCGCTCCTGTGTGAATCATTGTCATACTCACTGCACCACCATTGGAGTTCTAAGTGGCCCACTGAAACCAGTAGCCTAGCACAGTACGTTGCAAAGAAATGGAAAAATAAAAGTTTTAAGAACAAAGTAAAGTGATACAAAGCAATCTGAAAGCAACTTTTTAACAAATAATATATGGTAATTTCTCCCTGATAATTTCATTTTGGTAGTTCCTTTGAAAATTATCTTTTTTGAAATATTTCCTTTAAAAAATGCCCTCCTAGTACTTCAGCTACTCACATTCAAAGGTTGTTTTTTTCATCTCTCTGCTTTCCTTAAGAGGACTAGTAAGTGTGTGGATAATGCTGCAAATAGAGAAGAGCAACAGGAAACAGTAAAGACATTTTTTTTAATCTGCCAAAAAAGCATTCCAGTGCTTAGCATCCTCTGTCTTTCTATCCAAAATTAATCTTCCTTTCACACCTCAAAATGTCAACACTGTCTGTTTTAAGAGCTGATGCCACACTTTAAAAATATTTATTTTATTGTTCTTTGGCTCTTTCAGGCACTGTATGAAAGAGTATGTATTTAGGCCTTTCAAATGAAAACTGATTAGCTTGATGTATACTTCCTGACTCTATATTTCTGGCATTTGATATGTAATTTAAAATAAAAATTGACTAAATTGGAATTCATTCTTATGATTAATATCCCTGCCATATTTTTTCATTTTTTTCTTTTTGCACAGAATATATCTTTTTTACTCAGAGCTAGTGCACTCCCAAAATAGGATCTGATAACAGGGAAAATGTAGCTATATCAACAATATAAACTAAAGACTAGCTAGAGTGAGACTGATAAATGAAATATTCAGCAAAGTATAATACTGTGTTCTGTGTCCATCTGCTTAGATGACATCCTTTCACACTGTTAAGATAAAAGTCTGCGAAAGAAAATTTAGTATACAAAACTATTGTTAAAAGAAAAACTTTAGACAAATAATATGTAACAGAGTTTAATTGAGCAAAGAATGATTCATAAATTGGTTCAGAGTGACTCCGAGGCTGCCGGATGTTTGGATCATGTTTATGAACAGAAATAGGAAAGTGACATACAAAAAATGGGAGTGAGGTACAGAAACAGCTGGATTTGTTAAAGCTT